>LOJH01016084.1:10118-23044 GCA_001685095.1 Ellobius talpinus | reverse complement strand
TGTTATTTCGGGTGTTAAGCTAGCCGTGCGGGAGCCGGTCGGGACAAAAAGCAGACCTGCTCCCCTATCACTACAATTTGGCACCCAACGTGGTAAAGAAATCCACATAAAACCTGACCCTCCTCCATCACAATTCTTTTCTCTTTTTTTGGCCATTTAAGATTTTTCTGTTGAGAATTCTCCATTTAGATCTGCACCCCATTTTTAAATTGGATTATTTGATATTTTGATGTATAGCTCTTACATTCTTTATATATTTTAGAGATCAGTCCATCTGACCTGATGTGGGGTTGGTGAGAATCTTTTCCTATTCCATGGGCTGCCACTTTGTCTTATTGATGATGTCCTTTGCCTAACAGAAGCTTTTCAGTATCAGGAGGTCCCATTTATCGTTGATACCAGGGTTTGTGCTACTGGTATTATAGTCAGGAAGTGATCTCCTGTGCCAATGTGTTCAGGCTACTTCCCACTTTCTCTTGTATCAGGTTCAGTGTAACATGATTTATGTTGAGGTCTTTGGTCCACTTAGACTTGAGTTTAGTGCAAGGCAATAGATTTGGATTGATTTGTGTTCTTTTACCTATCAACATACAGTTATGCCAGCACCATTTGTTGAAGATTTTTTCTTTTATCCATTGTATAATTTTGGCTTCTTTTTCAAAAAAATCAGGTGTTCATAGCTTTGTAGATTTAAGTCAGGGTCTTCAGGTCAATTCCATTGACCCACATGTCTGTTTTTATGCCAATACCAAGCTGCTTTTTATTACTATAGCTCTATGTTAGAGCTTGAAGTTAGGGATGGTGATGCCTCCAGAAGTTCCTTTATTAGGACTGTATTAGGTATTCTGTGTTTTTGTTTTTCATACGAAGTTGAGGATAGTTCTTTCAAAGTCTGTGAAATAATGTCGGGATTTTGATGGGGATTGCGTTGAATCTGTATATTTCTTTTCTTAAGATTGCCATTTTTATTATGTTGGTCCTACCCATCCAAGACCTTCAAAGATTTTTCCATTTTCTGATATCTTCTTAATTTCTTTCTTCAAAGACTTAAAGTTCTTGTCAAACAGGACTTTCATTTGTTTGGCTAGAGTTATCCACAAGATATTTTATATTATTTGTGATTATTGTAAAGGGTGATGTTTCTCTGATTTTTTCTCTTCTCATTTATCATTTGTATACATTTGTATACATAAAATACTACTGATTTTTTTGAGTTAATCTTGTATTACCTAAGGTGTTTATGAGCTGTAGGAGTTCCCTAGTAGAATTTTGGGGTCATTTATGTATACTATCATATCATCTGCACATAGTGAAATTTTGATCTCTTCCTTTCCAGTTTTTATCCCCTTGATCACGTTTTGTCTTATTGCTTTAACTAGAACTTCCAGTACTATATTGAGTAGATATGAAGAGAGTACACAACCTTGTCTTTGAGTTTCTCTCCATTTAATTTGATGTTGGCTGTCAACTTGCTGATATTGCCTCTATTACATTTAGCTATGTTCCTTGTATTCCTGATCTCACCAAGACCTTTATCATGAAGGGTACTGGGTTTTGTCAAAGGCTTTTTTTTAGCATCTAATGAGATAATCATGAGGTTTTCTTATTTTAGTTTGTTTATATGGTGAATTACATTGACAGATTTTCATATGTTGAACCAAGTCTGCATCTCTGCAATGAAGCCTATATGGTCATAGTGGATGATTTGTTTGTGTGTGTGTTCTTGGATTCAGTTTGCCAGTATTTTATTGAGTATTTTTGGATCAATGTTCATGAAGGAGATTGGTCTGTGACTCTCTTTTTGTTGTTGTTGCATCTTTGTGTGATTTGGGTCTCAAGGTAACTCTAGCTTCATAAAAAGTTCGGTAATATTCCTTCTGTTTCTATTGTATAGCAAAATTTGAGGAGTATTAGTATTAGCTCTTCTCTGAAATTCTGGTAGACTTCTGTGCTGAAACCATCTGGTCCTGGGCTTTTTTTGGTTGTGAGACTTTTAATGACTGCTTCTATTTCCTTAGGAGTGATAGGTCTATTTAAATTGTTTATCTAGTCTTGATTCAATTTTGGTAACCAGAAAATTGTTCAATTCTTTTAGATTTTCCTATTTTGTGGAGTATGACCTGATGATTCTCTGGATTTCCTCGGTGTCTGTTGTTATGTCTCCCTTCCCATTTCTGATTTTGTTAATTTGGACATCATTTCTCTGCCTTTTGGTTAGTTTGAATAAGGGTTTGTCAATCTTGTTGATTTTCTCAAAGAACCAACTCTCTGTTTCATTGATTCTCAGTATTGTTCTTTTTGTTTCTATTTTATTGGTTTCAGTTCTGAGTTTGATTATTTTCTGCTGAGTGAGTTTGCTTCTTTTTGTCTAGAGATTTCAGGTATGCTGTTAAGCTGCTAGTGTGAGATTTCTCCAAATTCTTTATGTAGGCACTTAGTGCTATGAACTTTCCTCTTAGCACTGCTTTCATAGTGTTCCATAAGTTTGAGTGTTTTGTACATTTATTTTCATTGAAATCAAGGAAGTCTTTAATTTCTTTCTTTATTTCTCCTTTGACCCCGTGGTAATTCAGGTGAGAATTGTTCTGCTTCCATAAGTTGTAGGCTTTCTGTAGTTTTTGTTGTTGTTGAATTCTCACTTTAACCAATGGCGATCTGATAATATGCAGGGGTTTATTCCATTTTTCTTTTTGTATCTGTTGGGATCTTCTTTGTGACCAAGTATGAGATCAGTTTTAGAGAAGGTTCCATGAGGTGCTGAGAAGAAGGTATATTCTGCTGTGTTTGGGTGATATGTTCTATATATGTCTGTTAAGTCCAATTGAGCCATAACATCTGTTAGTTCTCTTATTTCTCTATTAATTTTCTGTCTGGCAGACCTGTCCATTGGTGAGAGTGGGATAATAAAGTCTCCCACTATTAGTGTGTGGGGATTGATGTATGATTTAAGCTTTAGTAATGTTTCTTTTACAAATGTGGGTGTCTGTGGGTGCCCAAAAATGTGAGCCTATTTCACCTTGTCTGGAGGTAAGAGAGTTCAAGCTTATTTAAAGTTGTTAACAACAAGTGTGCCTACATACCCTGACCTAGGGTGTGGTTACTTGATGTTTTGAATAATAAGATGGCCCATAGAGTTAGATCCTCTCCACCCTGACCAAAGGTCAAAGAATTCAAGCACACTTCTGCTCCTTCTTTGAAATAGGAAGTTTGACTTAGGGAGTGGCTGCCTGCAGGATACTTGATCTAGGATTTTTTTCACTGCTCCAAGCATCTAATACTTTACTCTAGACTTAATGGCTTGTTGTCTCAAGCATTGGAGCAAATGACAGTTCTGGTTGTCCTTTGTATCATGTTAAATCTTTCTCTTTAATCATTATTGTTACATATATATATATATGTAAGTATATATATATGTAAGTATATGTACAAATATATATATAAATTCATCCTGCTTGTCCATCATTTGCTGTTTTGTTACATAGTTTACAGTTCCTGGGGAAATATTATCACCTCTTGCAGAATAACTCCATTTAAATATGTGTGTGTGTTTGTCTGTGTGTCTGTGTGTGTGTGTGACTGAGTGCCTGTGAATACCTGTGTGTGTATATATATGAGTGTATACAAATGTGGGGGGTGTTATCATGGTTCTATTTAGAATATATGTAACATGTAAATAGGTATCTATTGTTTGTATCACTGTAAGTATATATGGGTATTGGTATGTAAATTAATAGTCTCCATTGATATTCATTGGCTCCTACAAACTTAAAAGATTCTCTAAGGATACATCTATCCCTGGGCACATTGTCATAGTTTATGGAACATACTATTATGAGGCTAAGGAGAATATATCACTTTCTTCTTCAAATATCAACCAAACACTATTCCCTCCATCTTCTCCTGTAACTCTCTTAAATTATGAGTCCATGTGCAAAGCTTTTAAATGTTTCCTTGGCATTAGATCATTTGCCTCGGGAGACTTTCCACCAGATAGATACAATGGATTCACACAGCCTGTTTCCACACTCCATTCTTTAAACAGTCCTGACAGCCTCCAAATAAAAAGACAATTCATTTGTTAGTATGTACATGTACTTTAAAGGAAAGACACATTTTCACATTATCACTTTGGAAAGGAACAAAATACACTCTCTAGGAAGTAATTTTATGCTGGCCCAATAAAGAGGAGGCGAGATAAAATACTTGACATGGCGGACATCTGTCACATGAAATGAATCTTTGCACCATAGATCAGGGTGCTTAGTGTAAAAGAAACTGATGTATAATCTCAGTAGAGTCTCAGTCAATTCCTAATTCTGTGCTGAGCATATTTGGCATCTGAAAGCAAGCATGGGACACACACTCGGAGCATTGAAGACTGGTTCAAGCCATGAATGTTGACTAGGAAGCAATGGGGTATAATTAGAGCAAAGCTAGAACCCTCAACCCCTCATGAGAAGAATGGATTTGGTAAAGAATGTCTCTCCTGCTGCTTCTTGCCAAGTGAGAATCAGAATTGTTTTTTTCCCTTTTAATTCTACATCGAGTATTTTAAATAGGATAATAACTCAGGGAACAGAAAACACAATACAAGTTAGAGAGAGCTAGAATTAGTTCATCAACAAATAGAAGATGTAAGAAATTATTTTATTACCTGCCCCTTATTGTGGGAAGGAAAAATGTATCATAATATAAACTTGTATTTTTGAGTTACAAAAAACTTTCCTAGATGGCAAAGGAAAGTTCTATCCTGAAATGATACCTTCTGTAGACTGAGGTCTACTTTCTGATGTAGTTTATGCAAGCATTAGTTAATTTAATTTTACCATTAAAATAAAGATATTCTTTCTCTATGGTGAAAATTGGGAGATTACACAAAAAGACATGCATGTATCTTATTTCTTTATTATAATAACAAAATATACATTTTTAATAGTCAGGAGACAAAATGTATATCTAGTTTCCAAATCAGGTCATATAAAATGAAAACATTTTTCTTTCTTTTTTAACATTATAACCAATTCAAAAACTTTTAGAAAACTAACAAATTGTTAAGATAATAAGTCATAATTATCTGTGTAGTGTGTATAAAAAATTAAATGTTCACATCTATTGTATATCTCTGATTTCTAACTTACAGCCCAGCTTGTACAGAGCCTGGAGGCCATCATCCCTGCCTGAGTCTCAAGCCGTGGAACACTGAGAGTTGTGCTTTCTGGGACCTGCCAGAGGCCAGATTGCTGCCCCACACACATGACATGGCTGTTGCGCAATTTTTCTGATTATTTTGGCAGATCTAGAGAATCACAGCTTACCTAGAGCAGAATCCTATGTGAACAGGAATGTGTTCAATTTGAACTGATAAATTCACAGAGGTAAAATGTACACTAATTTGGGTGAATAACTGAGCCTAGGCCAGTTTTGGAGGAACCTCCCGTATTTTTTCTAGTTTTCCTGACAAATGGCCAACCAGGCTCTCTCTGTAAGGATTTGAGAAATACCTTCTGTCTTTATCAGTGGATGGGATAAAGCCGTCATTTTTAATCTGCCAGAGCTCTCTGTTTTCCTTAAAGTGCCTAGCTCCAAGAAAATTATTTTAACAGAGGCTAATTCATTGGGATTTTATAAGACCTTAATCAACCTGACAGACTAGAAACCCCCAAGTCAGAGTCTCTAAAATTCTGAGGCCTAGTCAACAGAACGCCACAACAATCCTCCTCTCTACCTTACGGCCCTACCCATAGTAGTGCTATGCAGTTAAGTTACCAAAATACAACTAAAAGTGCTACAGAAGTCAAATCCTATCTAAAAGGTGTCCAGAAACCTGAAAGCAGCCATGTAGGAGGAAAATATGTGGATACTGACAGAAATTTGAGCCTGTAACACCAGAACTATAGAAAACATAATCACAGGCAAACCCTAGACAGAAACACATGGGACAGCATACCATCAGCCTCTCAACATCCATTCCTGTCCCCTAATTCCACTGTCTAGGTTTCAGTTAAACGTTAGAGCATTGCTAAATAGCAAGAATCACACTCTGAGGTGGAAAAGCCATCTTCATTAGCAGCATCAAACAGAGCAAAGCCTTTGGGGCTACCAAAGTCAGCGTTTAAAATAACCAGAATTAGTGGCTTCGAGCCCTAATGGAACAATAGGCTACAAATGGACACTGTGAGTGGAAAGATGGGGATTCTAAAAAGAGTAGAAAGGAAAGGCTAGAAATGAAGAGCACTAACGAAAGGAGTGATCTATCTCCACGGGTTCTGCAGCAGACTGGTCCCCGGTAGACTCAGTGAGCTTCATAGAGATCGTATAAACCTCTAAAAGTGTAATGCAAAGAGAGGAAAAGATGTAAAAGAAAGAGCAGGAGCTGGAGAGATGCCTCAGTCAATTAAGGCTATGTTCAAACCCAAAACATAAAAAGAACATTTGTGGGACTATCATAAAATGTGTAATTGTAAAATGGGAATAACAGGAGAGACTAAGAAAGAGCATGCACTGCTTCGTCTTTAAATGTCAAGCCAACAGGTACAGAAACAGGACTAAAAATGCTAAGCAAAAAACAACAAAAACAAATTCCAAAAGTTCTCTACCTAGATAGATTTCTGCTGTAGAAAATCAAACAAGAGTTATCATTTGAAAAACAAAGGATTTCAATTATAATTGAACTTGACCCCCTATGCTGTAGTACACAGCAAGAATATTCCCCCAAAGTCCACCTACTAAACGTTGCTCTCCAAGTTGGTGCCCTTGGGGAGCAGTGGAATCTTGAGGGGCAGGCATTGGGGAGGATTTGGGTCACTAGGCACATGAAGGGTTGTGAAAATCCAGGACTTTCTGTCTCTTTTCCTTCCTTCCATTCCCACTGGTGTACTGACAACTTCCCTTCTCTGCCTCCTGTTCCTCCCCGTGATGGGGTTAGGGTTAGGATCTACACCATAGGCCCAAAGTATAAAGAGCTGGCAGGTCAGAGACTAACACAAGCAAAACTGCACGCCAGTAGCAACTTTTCTTTTATAGCATAATTTATTACTGGTATTTGTTACAATCACAGAAAGTCAAATAAAAGACTATCCATCTAAAAGAGAATGGGGAAATTTTAAATTTGAAAAAAAGAGAAAGAAAACACCCATCCAAAAAACTTTTCTTCAAAATTATTCTTCAAAATTTTCTCAGAAAAATAAAAATAATGGAATTTGCCAGCAGTAAATATATCATAGACAGTGTTAAAAAGAATAGGTCCAAACTAGTCCCCCTGAATGTGGATGACAATTGCATGGCTGGGGTAGACTGAGGGACCACTGGCAGTGGCTCCAGGATTTATCCCTACACTTGTACTGGCTTTGGGGAACCTATTGCTCAGCCTAGATATAGCAGGGAGGGCCTTCGACCTCCCACACAGCAATGTGCCTTCCCCTCTCTGAGAATTGGATGGAGGTGGGGCTGATGGGTATGTGGAGGGAATGGGAGGAGGGGAAGGAACGGGAACTTGGATTGGTATGTATAATGAAAATAAAAATAAAACAAAATGAAACAAAGTTAAAAAAAAGAATTGTTTTAGAGAGAAAAAAATGCTTGAATCAGAAATAGAAGGTAAGAGAAAATAAAATAACTTACATCACTGGTATCAGGGTTTGTTTTGTTTTTTTTTTGTTTTAGGATAAGAACAGCAATGTATTTTGTGACCAAAGAAAATGAAATAAATAATGGAAATATCATAAGTTCCGGGGAAGAGGAAGAAAGAAATATTCCCTTATAAAGTGTTTCTATTACACATAAGGCAAAAGGAAATAATTTGAAAGAGAATTTGTATTGGTTATAAATTTATATTACAAACTAAAGGACAAAGGTAACTTTATTATTTTACGTGATATAACTTTCAAAATTTCTTCTATTCTATGTAATGGATATCTATATTGCATTTTAAAAAACTAAGCATAGTTTTAAAAAAATCAAACATAATTTTCTAAATGAAAAACTCAGGCATCTTGAGATTGGTTAGTTCACAAAGCTACTGTGTAGAAAATGACTATCTTTTGTCTTGAAGATATGGTCTTATTCTGTAGATGAGGCTGGACTTGAACTTGTTATGTGTGTAGGCCAGCCTCTAACTTCTAACAATCCTGCCTCCGACCATGTGGAGAACTGCATAGCTTTTGCATTAAATGTAAGGCGTTGTTCTGTAACCAAGGCTGGCCTTCAACTGCTATGAACCTCCAGATGGTCTCTGACTTGTGATTCGCCTCCTCCCGTTTCCTAAAGGCTACAATTGTAGGTAACTGCCGCGATACCAGGCTTAACTTCAACCTGGCCCTGTCAGCTTCTGCGACAAGTTCAGGAGGCTTCTTGTTTTCTGTAACTTTTTTCCTTTGTTTTTATATTGTGTGTCTGTATGTGTGTGTGTGTGTGTTTGCCCACGTGTGTGCCTGCCTGTGTTGCATATGAATCCAATGCCCCCAGAGGTAAGAAAGTAGCTTTGGGTACATTGAGACTGGAGTTAGAGATGATCAGTAACCGCCATGTGGGTGCTGGGCACTGAATCCTGGTCCTCAAGAACAGTCGGTGCTCCGAACCACCGAACCATCTCTAGAGCCCCTGTTTTGCTGTGACTTAGCATACAGAGTTAGAGCTTTCCTTGTAGCATTTTGATACTTTGCTTTATTGGATCCCACTCCTCAGTTCCTCCACCCCATATCCCTACCTAACCTAGCTCCCCACTTCTTTCCTTCTCCCCTTCAAATCGCTCTTTGGTATCACACCCTCCTCTGAAAAGACTCTCTTCCCGTCTCACGAGCCTCATTCGAAGTCCTAATCTACACCCACAATTCCTCCCATATAAACACATACACAAAACTTAGAAAGTAGGACCACACACGCGGGAGATCATGACTTATTTGCTTTTCTGAGCCAAAGTTACTTCACTTAACATAGCGTTTTCCAGTTCTATCCATTTTCCTACAAATTTTATTATTTCATTTTTTCTTATGGCCGAATAAAATTCCTTATTGTACCGCATTCCTTTTATCCATAGAAGTAAGTCAGGGAAGGACCTAAAACGGCAGGGATTGGCGCAGAGGCCATAAAAGAGTGCTGCTTACTGGCTTGCTTTCCTGGCTTGCTCAGCCCGCTGTTTTATAGAACCTCAAACTACCGACCCCAGAGTGGCCTCACACTGCAAAATGCTAGACCCTCCCTCATCAGTCACTAGCTCTGACAATGCCCTACAGGCTCACCTAGAGTCCAGTCTTAATGAGGCATTTACTCAACTGGGGGTCTGTCCACTTCACGTGATGCTAATCTCTGTCAGGTAGACCTAAAGTTAGCCAACACATCTGTTAATGGGTATCTAGGCTGAATCCTTTTTCTTGCCATTATAAATACCGTGACAATAAATATGAGAAGAATCTCTGGTAGAACAGATTCCTCTGGATGACGGTCCAGAGTCCTCTGGGTCGTATGGGACCTCTAGCTTTAGTGAGGCTTCTGTTTGTTTGGTTTGGTTTGGTTTTGGAGAACCATGCACACTGGCTTCGGTAGTGGCTGCACCAGGTCATCACCGTGTGTACCCGTTCCTTTCCCCCATGTCCCTGCTAGCCCTTTTTGTCATTTGTTTTCTTTCTCTTTTTTATATATATTTATTTTTGAATCATTGTTTTATTCATGATATACATTCTGGTTTGGAGAAAGAATTTCAACACAGTTTTAATCAGTATTTCCATGAAGTCCAAGGTTATTGAACACCTTTGTAAATATTTAATAGCTTACTGAATTTATTTTTCTGAGAAGTGTCTACTCAGTTCATTGCTCCATTTATTGATTGACAGTTTTGTTGTTGTGTGCTTAATTTTCATAATTTTGTATACTTTAGATATTAACCCCTTGTCTGAAGTATAATTGTCAGATTTTTTTCCATTCTGTAAGTCTGTTCACTCTGCTAAGTCCTGTGTAGCACTTTTTAATTTCTTAAAATCCCGCTTGTCGATTCTTGGGCTATAGCCTGTGTGTTGACATTCTGTTCACAATGCTCTTGCCTGCTTCTGAGCATGAAGCATGTTCCTTGTGTTTTCCTCTAACAATTTTAGTGTTTTCAGGTCTGAAATTAAGGTCTTTGCCCAAGTCATAATGTGCTCTCTGCAGAGGAGAAATACAGGTATGAGCCTGCACTACTGAGAGCCTGTAGAGGCTAGGGAAAAACAAAACAAAACAAAACAAAACAAAACTCTACTATGAGAAACCTTCATTGCAAAATTCCAAGCCGAACACAAAGAAAATTCTAGGAACTCTAAAGTCAAATTGATTTTTGTGCAAGTCGAGAAAGATGGATTTAATTTCATTCTTCCAAAGGTGGGTATCTGGTTTTGCTAGTACCATTTACTGAAAGGGTCATCTTTGTCAAAAATTGAGTGATCCAAATACAGAGCAGAGTACCAGGAATGCCTTGGTAAGCACCATGCCCGGGTCACCATCACTGAGGCAGTGAAGAGCAAGATGAAGCAGTAGGGAGATGCAGAAAGGAGAGCTGAGTTCCTCCAGGAGGAGCTGGAAGGAGAGAGGCAGCTGAGGGAAGCGCATTGAACCTGAGTAAGCCTCCTGGAACAAGACGCGGGGGAGTTGAACCAGAGCATCTGGCTTCTGACCTGCAGTGGAATCAGGACAGGCTGGTGATAAGATTAAGAGAGGTGTGAAAGTCACTGAAAACCAAGAAAGGATGAGAAAGGCTGGAAACCCAGCTGAAATAAGCCAATCCCATTATCCAAGAAATGGACAGAGAGGGAGTATAAAGAGGTGGCTCAAAAGCCAATGGTTGTAGAAGGGATGAGACGGTTTGGCAAGAGTGCAGCTGCCAAGAAGTAGATACATAGATCAAACTGATGGACCAGAATCTGAGGTGCTGCTTCAGAATGCTGCTGACGAAGAGCACTCTCGCAAAGAAGCAAATCTGCCCTCCAGCCAGGGAGCAGCTAGGCTAACTGCAGTCTTCTCTGTCCTCCTCCTCTTCAAATCCAGTCTCATCCCTCACCCCATAACAGAGCGCCTGCTACAGCCACGCTCACTGAAATCACCTTCCTCCCCACTCTTCCCGTGATTCCAACCACCAGCTCTGGCAAGCATTGCCTGTTAACCTGCCAGCCACAACTGCCAGAGAAGCAAGTACGCCAGTGACGTGGGTAGGAGGGCTTCAGAAACCGCTCTCCCCCTTCCCCTCCGTATCCAATGTCCCAGTCCCATTCTCAGCTCGGTAACACACTACCTGCCGTGGCTTCTCGCTCTCTGCCCCCATTCTCAATGAACCAAGCAAATCCTAGTGGAACACCCCGATTTCTTCTCACCCGTGGGCTCCCACACTCCCCCAGTCCATCCTCATTACTAAATGTTTGCACTCAATACCGAGAAATAGATTTTGCCAGAAGCCCCAATGGTCAAACTTACGAGGATCCCAGAAGAATTCTGTACCAGACAAAACACAGCCACCACACCATCCTAAGAACCAGAAAGTGTGAGAGAAACCAAGGAACAATACATCTACCCAGCAAAGACAAGACCAGATACCATCACCTATAATTGCAATCTTCCCAAACACAGATACTTAACACCAACATAAAATCACAATCAATGGCAGCCATTACAATACATCTCCAAAAGAGCCCATCAGCCCTACCACGGCAGGCTTAATTATTGTAACATAACTAAAAACACAAGACAAAGACCTTAAAGCAGTCTTTATGGATATGATAGAGATTCTTAGGAGAAAATGGATAAATCCCTTAAAGAAATCTATGAAAACATAAAAAATAGAAGAAAATTAATAAAACAGTTACAGACTGTAAATGTGGATATAGAATAAATAAAAAATTCAAAGTGGAGGAAATCTAGAAATGAAAAATGTCAGAACTTGAACAGGAAATTCGGAGGCAAACTTCACTAACAGAATACAAAAAAATGGAAGAATCTCAGACATTGAAGACACAGTAGAAGAAATGGATACCTTGGTCAAAGAAAATGCTAAATCTACAAAACCCCTGGCAGAAATTATCCATATAAACAGGGACACTGTGAAAAAATGAAACTAAATAGTAATAGTGGGAGGAGAAGAAACTCAAGTCAAAAGCACAGAAGGCATTTTCAAAAAATCATAGAAGAAATTTCCCAAACCTGAAGAATGAGATGTCTATCAGGCTACAAAAGCATAAAGAACACCAAATAAACTGGACCAAGAAGAAACCCCCCTCAGCACATAGTAACTGTGGTGCTTTGGATGAGAATGGTCACCATAGGCTCATAGATTTGCACATTCAGTCACGAGAGTGTCATTACTTGAAAATATTGGGAGATGTGGCCTTTTCTTCCGCCTGTCTTTGGATCCAGGTGTGGAACTTTTAGCTACTTCTCTACTGCGTGCTGGCATACTCCCTACCAAGATAACAATGAAGTAAATTTCTGAAACTGTAGGCAAGTCCCAATTAAATACCCTTCTTTGTTACAGTTGCCTTGGTCATGGTGTCTCTTCACAGTAACAGAACACTGACTAATAATCAAAACACTAAACATACAGAGCAAAAAAAAAACTATTAAAAGTTGCAAAGCAAAAGTCCAAGTAACACATAAAGGCTAAAATGACAGCTGACTTTTCAAAAGAGACTCTTAAAGCCAGAGGAGGCTAGCCAGGTGGTTTATAGCCTCTACGAGACCACATATGACAGCTGAGACTACTATACCCAACAAAACTTTCAATCATAATAGATGAAGAAAATAAGACATTCTATGCTAAAACCAGATTTAAGCAATATCTAGCTACAATACCAGCCGTAGAGAAGGAAGAATGAAAGCTCTAACCGAATGAGATTAACAATACCCAGGAAAATAAACCCAGACTGACAAATCAAGAGGGGAAATACACAAACACACACAGAGAGAGAGAGAGA
>LOJH01016083.1:11316-23045 GCA_001685095.1 Ellobius talpinus | reverse complement strand
CCTGCAGGCATACACACAGACAGAATATTGTATACATAATAAGTAAATATTAAAAACAAAAAACAAAAACAAATGCACTTTCTGCCTTGGCGTGCTCACTCCTTCCTTGAGTACACTCTCCTGGTCAAGAGGAAAATTTGCCTTGTCCAGACACTTCATTTGGAATGGTGGTGTCTTTACCACCCAAAACTTACTTCTAACACCTGCGAATTGAATTAAATCCTTTCCTCCTCAAGACTCAAGCCTATTGCTGGCTCTGCCATTTCTGGTGTCTCAAGATTGCTTTGGGGACAGCACAAAGGTGGAGCTGTGTGAGCAGGTGGATATCTGGCCATGTTCAATCTGGCCCCTTCACCTTGGGGCTTCATGTCAACAGATGGGTTTTTAGGGATGAGCAGTCTATAAATCCAGAAGGCTCTCCTCGTGACTAGGTCCATCTTGTGGGCTAACTCTGGCCTGCGAATCCCCAAACAACACCACACAGACAGCACAGGACCCTGGGTTCCGGGCTCCTTTTCCTAGGCCTCACCAGGAACCCCATACTCATGTGGTACAACTTAAGGAAGAATCGCTTTAGATACAGTGTGGAAGGGCTGGAGAGAGGGCTCAGTGGTTAAGAGCACTGGCTGCTCTTCCAGAGGATTCCGGCTCAATTCCCAGCACCCATAAGGCAGCTCACAACTGTAATTCCAGTTCCAGGGGTCCTGACACCCATGGTAAAAACACCAGTGCATATAAAAAAAATAGATATAGGTTGGCCTCCTTAGACAATTTGGCTTTTCCTAAGAAAGTCAACATCAAGCCCCAGAGGCATTCATAGCTCAGGAAGTGACATTCCATCATTCTCCTCGGGCTCATCCAAAACTCCAGGGACCGAGGCGTCTTTGGATCCTCCAAAACACGCAAAGAAAGACCCGCCTACAAGCGACCCACCTCCGGGCCCCTCATCCAGTCGGCCAGTTGGGCTGACGGGTCTTCTCCCCCAGACAAGTATAGCAGGGCTCAATTGCGGGCAAAGCCCAAGGCGCGGTAGCCATGTGGCCAACTCGGACCCTGAGTAACGTCTGCCCAGCCTGCTGCGCTCAACTGATGTGTGCCTGAGGGTCACAAGCCTGTCCCGGCCTCCAGCAAACACTCAGGAACCCATAGAGTATCCTTCCTTGCCACTAGCGTACGCGCGTCCCGGCTACCCAGTCTTTGCGCACGCGCAGGCTGCAGCCATCTGCAGGCAAGTTCCGCCCCCCAACTCGGCACTTCCTGCAGGCGAGCCCCGCCCTCCGCACCTCGCTCACGCGCATCCCACTCCCGCGGGTGGAGAGCCCCGCCCCGCACCACCCCGCCCCTCCGCTCACTTAACCGGGTTTGCAGTCATGGCGTCCGAGCGGCTGCCCAGCAGGCCTGCCTGTCTCCTGGTGGCCAGCGGCGCTTCTGAAGGTGAGGCGCGCAGGGCAGCTGTGTGGCGCAGTGGCTTGCCATTCTGACTCTAGGTCAACGTTTGTGCCTGCAGAGTTGGGATCCTGAGACCCCGCACCTGTTTCCCCGGGGCAGGTCTGTGTTGTCTGCTAGCAGGCAGGGTGGCCAGCGACTGCGGAGGTGACCCTGCCCCCAGGTCAGCCGCAGGGGCTCGGTACTCTGCCCCACCGTTCCTGCCTTTCCGTCCCCCTGATCCTAGGCCTATCTTCACGCCCCTCCAGGAAGCGATCCTGAAAGGGGTTGCTCGAAAGAGGTTCACATAAGGGACCCGCACACAGAAGCGGGTCTGCTGGCTATGGGTTTCCAGCTGCCCGGTGTGTGTCTAGGAAGCTGGGCACATGATTACTTCACGGGTCTTTAGGGAACTGCGGTGTGATGGGGCCCAGAGCTGCGTCCCGGGGTTTTCCTATAGAGCCATATAGAGCATCTCAAAGGAGCATGAGCCTGAGGGTACCTCTGGATCCTGGATGATGAACCCCTGGGTTCCACAAAGCTTCCTAGGTGGAAATGGGTGGGCCCTGAGGGTGCTCTCCGTCCTGGAAGAGAGGGTTGGGAGAATCCACAGCTGCTCCTAGGTAGGCTTTACTTGAGAGAGAGTTTGGGAGTGAGGGATCGAGGAGCTGGTGGAGATAATCTGGGGTAGATCCCTGAAAATGTATTAAATCGTAAAAGTAAAGAAACTGGGCCTAGTGGTGTGTGTCTTTAATCCCAACACTCAGGAGGCAGAAGCAGATGGATCTCTGGGAGTTTGAGGCCAAATCTGGAACTTATATAGCCAGATCCAGGTCAGGAGGGAGGTCAAATAGTGAGATCCTAACTCAAAAACTAAATCATAACAAAACACACAAACTAAAAGCCTAGCATAGGAGTTGGAGGCAGGAGGATAAAGAGGTTGGTTAATGGCTACATGAGATGCTGTCTCAAAAAGAAGGAAGATGGAAAGATGAAGCTAAAGGGTTGTGCCCTTAAATTAAACCAGCACAGACCACTGCACTTGAGGTGATGTGAGCCTCTATTCCCTAGTGAGGGGAGGCTAGGCTGTACCTACAAATCATCTGGAGTCTTGCTTTTTCTTTTTAATTTTATTTGTTTATGTTTTAAGTTTGGGTGCTCTGCCTCCCGGGTACCAGGATTAAAGGCCTGTGCACCCGGCATCTGGACTCAAATGAACTAAGCAAGCCTTTTTCCTTGTTGAAGGACTCTTGATGGGCAGAAGAGTGCTGAGTGCATGGTGGGGTCAGAATCTCATGCTCCTAGGAAGAGGGGACCTGCCAGGTGTCCTGAATGTGGGGAGTGCCCCAGACACCACGCTCTCCTGCTTCTATGACATGTTCACTGTTGCTCTCCCCATGCTATAGGGACCTTGGCTATTGGTGGGTCTGAGAGATGACCCAAAGGTTTCCCTTTGGAAGTACCTGTAAGGGGGAAAGGATGGGATGCCGCCCATGGTGTAGGGGTGTTGGTAGACAGTAAGGTGGGCTGGGGGCCTGAAGGCAGAGGTATTAGGTCGAGCAGAGAGCCTATATTGGGAGGCTGCAGAACCACTGGAACCTGCAGGTCGTTCTGGGGCCAGAAACCAAAACTGGCTGAGCAATAGGACTGCTGTGGACCTCTGAGCTACATCTTCCTGAACCTGAAATGCTGCTGTGCTGCCCGCAGGGCGTGGACCCTGGGTGGGCGGAATGGACTGCTCCTAAGGCTGGTTCTGGGACCAGGATAGTCCCC
This sequence comes from Ellobius talpinus, assembly GCA_001685095.1. Lineage (NCBI taxonomy): Eukaryota > Metazoa > Chordata > Mammalia > Rodentia > Cricetidae > Ellobius > Ellobius talpinus. Next base: position 19,847 of record LOJH01016083.1, on the reverse strand, counting down.
AGGAGCATTGGAGCAGTCTTTGAGGAATAGGGAATGCCCTTGCATTCTTGAAAGCCTCTCTTGCAGGTGTGTCAGCCCAGTCCTTCTTCCACTGCTTCACGTTGGCCAGTGCCGCCTTCAACCTACAGGTGGCCACCCCTGGGGTGAGTACAGTCGCTTTCTCCAGGGAACCCCTGAGGTTCTCTCTTTTCTTGGGCCAAGGCTAGGAGAGTGTAGAGTCCTCTGTAATTGATAGGGCCAGGAAGGAGCTACCTCCAGGTAAGGGGATCTACAACCAAACTTGGTGGCATCCTTAAGTCATGGTTCCCGTTCACTGGACTGTGACTTTCCTGTGTCAAGGGAGCTTTTTTTCACTGTGGCCTGCACTTTTGCAGGTCTATAAGGGAAAGTTAAGACTTGGTCCTAGTGTGCGGGTCCTGCACAGGTCCTCCTAATAGGAGAGATCCTTGATTCTTGCACTGTGACCCTGTGAACATCCAGTCATAAATGGATCACAGCAAATGTGTGTTGGGTATTTGCATGTTTTGAAGTCACAAGGTGGGTGGGACAGTTGCTGCTGCTTTATAATCAGGAGTCTGGGGAGCAGGGTGTGGTGATCCTGTGGTAAGACCTCAGCATTGTGTTGTACGGGGCCTCTGCACGCTGCTAGTTTGGTTTTCTGGGACTACCTTATACTTGATTTCTCTCTTTCTCTTGTCACTGGAGGCTCCCTGCCTGAGCCAGCCAGTAAAAGTGGCTGTCCAGGCAGGTGTTTGTGCCCCAGGGGCTGTCTTGAAATCTGTTAGCCTTTCTAAGTTCTCAGTCGTTCGAATGTGGGGGAAGACCCTTCACGTAGGCTCTGCTTCTCTAGGGAAAGGCCATGGACTTTGTGGATGTGACCGAGAGCAATGCACGCTGGGTACAAGACTTCCGTCTCAAAGCTTATGCCAGCCCCGCTAAGCTTGAGTCCATAGATGGTAGGTTGGGAAAGTGACAAGTGGCTAGTGGGTCCCTGGAGGGCCTCTATGTCTGGCTGTTCCCTTATTTGACCTGTGGTTTCCTCCCAGGTGCCCGGTACCATGCTCTCCTGATTCCCAGCTGTCCTGGTGCCCTGACTGACCTTGCCAGCAGTGGGTCCCTGGCTCGGATACTGCAGCACTTCCGCTCAGAGAGCAGTGGGTGACAAGAAACTGGAGAACAGGCTGGCAAGCAGACACCTGGGTGGGGAGTAGGAGGGAGTGATCAAAACAGTGGGTGACAGGGAACTAGAGACTAGGTGTGGAAGGCAGATATGGAGTGGATATTGAGTACAGGGTTTAGGATTCAGGACTGGGCATGCCTGGTGATTTCATCAGCCCATCAGATGGGAGTGGAGAGCTGCAGTGACTCTGACCTGCACACAGCTGAGTTTGCTCTGTGTCCACGTGCACAAAGAGTGATCTCACTTAACATAATGTGTGCACTGCTAGTCTCTGCAGTGTGAGCCTCTGACAGCCAAGAGAGGGCTGCTGACCGTGACCTCTTAGCCCTTTCCATGGTAGGTTAATCAGGATGCTGTCTGGAGGCAACATCTGTCGTGATAAGCACATCTGTAGGCTAAGGCAGGATGCTCATCAGAGACCAGATGCAGGCTCCATCAGTGTCCTTTGTGGTGAGAGCTGGCCTTCTGGGCTTAGACAAGAAGGAGTTTTTCCCAGCTACCTCAGGCATGGGAACACATTGGCCATTAATTTGTCTTTGGGGAGGAGCCAGGGTAGCCCATTGCAGAGCAGGACAGCCCCTAGGAGGACCACCCCAGCTGCACAGTGGTTTCTCTGAAGCAGTACTGGTATATGAACTGGGAGTTCCGGGTGTTTTCACATGTCTTAAAACTGTGGCAGCCTAAACTCTAGTCTTGAAGCTTTGGGGGAGGGGACACTTGGGTGGGGACCCGGCCCAGGATGGCATCCAGGGCCTCAGAGTACCTTGTCACTTTTAGAACCCATCTGTGCCATTGGCCATGGTGTCGCTGCCCTGTGCTGTGCTACCAATGAAGACAGGTCCTGGGTGTTCGAAGGCTACAGCCTGACAGGGGTGAGTATTTCGTGGTCAAGCCAGTGTCCCATTCCAGTTCCCTCCTGTCTCCTTACTCCTCCCTGAACCAGAAAGAGATTCCTACAGGCACTGTGACCTGCTGGTCCCCATACTGGCTAGAGCACTTCTCTCCTTGTCCACATGGTATGTGCACAGCCTGGGACCCTCTAGGAAGAGCATCATGGAACCCATGAAGGGACTCCTTCCAAAGGATACCAGTCCATCTCATTTTGGTCACACTTATGTCTTGATGCTGGGGGAGCCAGGCACTCTAAGCCATAACGGCTTAGTCTCCAAAAAGATGACTGACTTTTGCCTTTGCCTGTCTCCCCCATGTGGTGGCTGAGGTTGCTGCTTTGATTTGTCCTGCCTGACCCCTGGGGAAAATAGGGCACTGGGCAGGGTAGAGCCACTAGCTGGTCTGACTCCAGCCTGTCCTTGCAGCCTTCTGTGTACGAGCTCATCAGGGCACCTGACTTTGCCCGCCTGCCACTGGTTGTGGAGGACTTTGTGAAGGACTCTGGCGCTGGCTTCAGTGGTGAGCCCAAGTTGGTGCCCCTGCACTTAGATTTGTGGGGCTACCTGCTGTGTCTTGGGTTGGTGTTTTAGGTCCTGCATACCCCTGTGCTACACCCAGACAGGCTTTCCTGCTGACCCCTGGTGTTCGCAGCTTCTCAGTGGGTGGGAGTGGGGCTGGGCCTAGGCCTTGTGGCTTAAGGTTTGTGTCCTCTGTCGTAGCCAGTGAACCCGACGCTGTGCATGTGGTGCTGGACCGCCACCTGGTCACTGGTCAGAATACAAACTCCACTGTTCCCGCTGTCCAGAACCTGCTCTTCCTCTGTGGCAGCCGGTGAGGCTCCTGGGAAGAGGTTTGGGTGGATTCCTGCTTTGTGACTGGCTCCCTCTGCTGGACAGTTTTGTCTGTGACGCCCTGCCTGCTGGTGCTGAGTCTGGACCATGTGTTCATCCTATAGGAAGTAATTTGGATGCTGTCCTTGATCCTGGTGGCCTAGAGACAACAGCTGAACTCACTATGGCCTCTTCTGTTGGTCCTTACCTGACAGGGCCCTCAAGCCTCCCTCTGGACCCTGTGGAATGCTGGAGGCCTCCAAGAGTTAAGACTTGGAGAGTATCAGTTCTCGTGTAGACTGAACACTCCTCCGCTATCCCCAGTACACAGTGGGGGAGCATCTTGGCTGGCCAGGCAGTCTCTGAGAACTGCAAAGTGAACACTCCAAGAAGAATTGTCCCTGGGAGAGGCAGCTGTGGGGTCTCAGGATGGGATGTTGCTCTTCTATGGCCCTTTGGCTATTCTCATCCCTTTAGCTGTTGGTGAGAACCATGGGGAAAGGACCAAAAGACTGGAACTTGCTCTGAATTCATCTTGCCAGAGGTGAACAGTGGATGTTTTCTTAGCCCTAAGCAGGCAGCTTTCTTGCTGAAGAAGACTGCCCATGTTTAAATCTTGCAATCTTGCCTATGATTTTTTTTTCCGAGATAGCGTTTCTCTGTAGCTTTGGAGCCTGTCCTAGAACCCACTCTTGAGGCAGCACAGGCTGGCCTCAGATTCAGAGATCTGCCTGCCTCTGACTCCCGAGTGTAGAGATTAAAGGCATGTGGTACCACCATCCATCTGGCCTGTGGTTTTTAATGCAATACAGGCCTCAGCTCAGCCTGGCATGGTCCTAGGTCCTTGGAGTGGACACAGTGATGTTGCCCTGCCCCATATGGCAAGGAAAAAATACTAGTGTCACACCTGGAGACCCTTAAACTGCTGTTAGCCCAGTTTGTCAAATTGCCCCTGGCTTACAGAAGTCTCAGGCCAGGTATTCCATCTATTCGTAGAAGGAAATGGCCATAGATGGGTTTGGGCTATATGGAGTAGGAATATCCATGAGTCCTGTCTTCCAGACCCTGCTTTTGCTGAGGACCTGGTATGGCCATGTGGCCATCTCCCTCCTGGACATGTTTGTTTGTGGTCAATCCCGGGGCACCTGGCCTGGACAGTAGCTTCCAGTCAGTAGCTTTCTAGCCTTAGTCCAGAACCAAGTGGAAGAAAGGAGAGCCCACCTGTCCTGGATTCCTCCCTGGCCTTGCACTGCCCTCATCTGCCTTAAACACTATGTAACAATGGATATTCCTGGACAAAGCCTTAAAATCTGAGGCCATGCCCTAGGCTTGGCTGGTTCAGTCACAGGCGGGGTGATCTGTAAACAACATATTTCTCACACATTTTGAAGCTTGAAGTCCAAGTATAGTGTACTAGGTGTGTCTGGTAAGGGTTTCCTGGCTCAGACCTCTCTGCTTCTTACCGGGTCAGAAGAGGTAGGCGCTTTCTGGAACCTTTTCAGAAGTCACTGCTTCATGAAGCCAAAGTCCCATTTAACACCATCACCTCAGAGACGATGTTTTAGCATGAATTAGGGGACAGCTTCAGATACTGGGAGGTGATACCATGCTGATGGGGTTTGAGAGTTTCTAATTGGCTGGATCTCTATGAATGCCATGTTCTCTTTCTCTCTCTAGACAGGGTTTCTCTTTGTTGCCTTGGCTATCCTCAAACTCAGCCTGCCTCTGCTGGGCTTAAAGGCATATGCTGCCGCCACCACCCGTATTCTATACTGAGGCATCACATAGCTGTAGCAGGTGAGGTGGGCTCTGGTTGTGCCAGACCTCTGTTCCAAGGGTACCCAGTCCTAGGTGGAGGAGGGGACAGCAAGCTGGAGAAGATGGAGAAGAGAGAATGAATAAATCCCTGGAAAAGTGGCAGCTTAACTCAGGGTATGTTCATAAGCACATTTATAACTACTCAAGAGAAATGAAACCTTACACAGATGTTGCTAGCAGAATTATTCGCAAAGGGGCCGCCTGGCTGGTGACCCAGCACTTGAGAGGCAGAGGCAAGCAGATTTTGGAGTACAAGGCCAGCCTGATCTGTGTTCCAGGACAGGCTCCAAATCTATACAGAGAAACTCTGTCTTGAAAAAAAAAAAAACAAGAATGAAAAGGGTCTAACCAAGTGGCTCAGCCAGTGAAAGTACCACAGTGGGAGGAACACACCGACTCTTGAAATTATGCTACCCTGATGTGCATGTCCACTCACATACACACATCATACAGATTCATTCATTCATTCAAGACAGGGTTTCTCTGTGTCCTGATTATCCTGGAGCTCTGTAGACCAGGCTGGCCTTGAACTCAGATCACCTGCTTCTGTCTCTTGAGGACTGGGATTAAAGGTGTTTGCCACTATACCCAGCTAGTGGTTTCTTTATAATGGAATATCACCAGTTCAGTCAAGTAATTGGCCATAAATTCTGATACAAAGCTGTATGTGGTGGTTCACCATTTTTATTTTTTAAAGACGGTTTCTCTGTGTAGCTTTGGAGCCTGTCCTGAAACTCAAGTCTGTAGACCAGGCTGGCCTAGAACTCAGAGATCCACCTGCCTCTGCCTCCTGAGAGCTGGGATTAAAGGTGTGCGCCACCACCGCCCAGCTCGTTTTTGTTTTTTGTAAAGATTTTGCATACAGTATTCTGCCTGCATTCCACACCAGATATCATTATAGATATCTTTATATATCATTATAGATGGTTGCCCAGTAGAGGCAGAGTAAGTTACAAGACAGCCAGGCTTGTAACTGTCTCAAAAGAACACAAAAAAGGGCTTATGGAATATGCATGATCGGCTGGTATCCCTGGAGCCCCAGGGTGGAAAGACTCAAAACCCTGATGTCCTTTTAGGACACATTATTGCAAGCCCAAAGGGTGAGGAGGTTGGTCTGGTATGGGCATAAGGCTCTGCCTACTACATGCTGAAGCAGGTCAGCCTCAAGGAGCATTGCTCCCTCAGGCCCTGTCTTTTGGCTGGAAGTGGTAGAATAGTTGTGGGTCTTGATCAGGATAAGTGTGAACCTAGCCGTGCTGGGTTGCAGAAGTTGCTCCCCACTTCACCATCCAGGATGAGTTAAGCCCAGGCAGGTACTTAGCCCTAGAGCTGCTCATGGTGGGAATTTGGGGGAATGCTCCATGAGCCTAATAGGGGCCCATGGGGTCCTTTTCATCAGAGCTTCCACCTGCTTCTGCCTCCTGAATGCTGGGATTAAAAGCATGGGCCGCCACCACTCAGCTTTTATTCTGGATGAAGACAGGGTTTCTAAGTAGTCCCAGAACTCACTAAGTAGATCAGGCTGTCCTCAGATGTGGACAACCTAGTTGCTGCCCTCCAGGTACCAGGATTATAGGCATATGCTTCCGTGCCCTTTCAAAGCTGGTGTTGTATACTACACAGTCCCCATAAGGTGGTATCAGTGCCCTTTAGAACCTGGCTACATCAGGCAGAGCACCTAGATGGGAGAAATAAACAGCTGGGCTTACTCTTGGGCAGTGGGCAAGCCTGGCTCTGAACACTATGTTCAGCTGCTGCCTCCCAGGAGCAGAGCCCGCCATTTGTCTTCCGACTCTGCTAGCGCACCCTATAAGACTAGGCAGGGCACAGGGACACCGGGTACAGAGGGAGTTACTGTATAATCTTGCCACCAAAAGTGAAAGACCTGCCCATCTCACTTCCCAGCTGTGGTCCAGTGGGGCTTAGAAGATGAGGGTGAGGGCCACAGTTGCCTGGATCATGCTGATAGCCTGGGGTTCATCTCCAAGTCTCTGTCCGCCTCAGTCACAGCCTATACTGGGGCCACTGGTACTGAAGTGGATGGCGACAAAAATGGTAAAATGAAGCACAACATAGGAAAAGCCGTTGCTTTAATGAATTAGATAAAATTTCACATAAAATCAGAAACCTATGATCCATCATCCCTTCTCCAATCACTAAAAGATGCAAGATTCATCACAAGCCATGTGCAATCAGGACCCAGTTCAACAGCAGTGCAGGTCTGGGGTCCAGCCTCAGGCGCTGCACTACTTTCCATTCTCGGCACTGAACATTCGTTCCTGGAAATGACCAGAGGTGGAGTCATGTCAGCCCCTCACTCTGCCTGGAGTGCCCCCGATATGACCCACCAAGGTCCCAATATGGCTTCAGCAACCAGCTGGGACCCATGGTTTCCCAGAAAAATAAATAAACATACACATTTACCTATCTATTGTGTGTATATATATATATATATATATATATATATATATATATATATATAGTTTTTTGTTTTTGCGTTTCTCTGTGTATCCTTGGATGTTTTGGAACTTGCTCTGTAGACCAGGCTGGCTTTGAACTCACAGATATCCATCTGCCTAGGTCTCCCAAGTGCTAGGATTAAAGGCATGTGCCATCTCTACCTGGCCCTAGTTTTGTTTCTTGAGATAGCCTCTGTCTCTAAGTGCTTGAACTAAAGGCATGTACTAGAATTCCTGGCCTAGGCTATTGAATCTGTGATCCTCTTGCCTCACTCTCCAGAATGAGACTATAGGTGTGTGCTAACTATGCCAGGCTCCTGCACTAAGTTTCACCTCTGCTCCAACTTTGCCCCTGGGTAAAGGAGAAAAGGCCCAACCCACACAGGAACTCACCGTGAGCATCCGCTCTAACTTAATGGCATCAGCAGCAAACTTTCGGATCCCGTCGGAGAGCTTCTCCACAGCCATTTGGTCCTCATTGTGAAGCCAACGGAAGGCCTTCTCGTCCAGATGTATCTTCTCCAAGTCACTGGTCTGGGCTGGAGGATACCACAGCTCTCCATGCCTGCCTTACCCTTCGACTCATAACTGTCCCTCAGCCTAAGCTGAGTATCTCCCATCAGGGTCAGGCCTTAGCTCCGCCCACACAGAGGTCCTTATGGCCCCTTGGCCTTACCAGCTTTGACGGAAAGCACAGGTGCCAGCTTGGTGTTATCCTTGAGCAGCTCCCCCAGGAGCTTGGGCGAGATGGTGAGGAAATCACAGCCTGCCAGTGCTTTGATCTCACCAGTGTTACGGAAGGAGGCGCCCATGACAATGGTCTTGTAGCCAAACTTCTTGTAGTAGTTATAGATTTTGGTGACACTCTTTACCCCTGGAGGAAACACAGGCATGTTCCCTGGAGCCGCCCTGAGCTGTTGTCTGACCCCACCCTGACCTAGTCTCCAGCCCTGCTCATCAACACAGCAGTTCCCCTGCCCAATGATCTTAAAATGTAGCTCACCAGGGTCCTCCTGGGGTTCATAGGATTTCTTGTCTGTGTTTGCCACATGCCAGTCAAGGATGCGCCCCACAAAGGGAGAGATGAGCGTCACACCTGCTTCAGCGCAGGCCACAGCCTGGGCGAAGGAGAAAAGCAGCGTCATGTTGCAGTGGATGCCATGCTGCTCCTCCAGCTCCCTGTGGACAAGATGGCAGGGGCAATGCTGAGTGCCACCTCAGGCTGAGCTCTGGCACCTGCTGCTCCCCAAGTCTTCAGCTTCTTAACAGCAGGGGAGAAGCAGGGCTGTACATTAAGAACAAGCTGGGCTGGAGAGATGGCTCAGAGGTTAAGAGCATTGCCTGCTCTTCCAA
>LOJH01016083.1:0-10707 GCA_001685095.1 Ellobius talpinus | reverse complement strand
TCAAAATTTAAGTCAAAAGATATGTTACTTTGGAGAAGAGGTTTTGCTTTTGTTCCCACAGGAAATGAGAGGCTGCATTCCGGGTTAAGAAAAATCAGATTTGATCAAGGAAGATCCCCTGGAAAAAAACCTCTGGAAGGAGCAGATGGCCCAGATGATCCAACTTTTCAGAGGACCTCTGTTGGAGTTTCCTCTGAGTTCTACATCCAGAACAGCCATAAGACTGTTGGTTGAGATGATCAAGCCTCATAGAATATTCCAGTCAGGACTTGACCATAATCCTAAATTTACTTTAGGTCCCCATAAGATTATCAGCACCCTTAATCATCAGGAAGTAGCCTAGAAAACTATGCCCACATTCCTAAAAAAATGGATTATGGATATTTGATTTGTCTTTGTTTAGAGTGCTGGTTACAAATTGTTATGGATAATGGTCAGGAAAAAAGCTAAACAGAGGAGATTAGATTCAGAGTTCTTGTTTTGTAAAAAAAATAGACAATGGTCTTGTATCCTGTAAAGATTTGTCACTTGCATTGGTTTAATAAAACTCTGATTGGCCAGTAGCTAGGCAGTAAGTATAGGCAGCGTGGCCAGAATAGGAGAATTCTGGGAAGAGGAAAGGCTCAGTCTGCAGTCGTCACCTAGATGTAAGAGGAAACAAGATGATAATGCCTCACTGATAAAAGGTACCAAGCCACATGGCTAACACAGTAAAGAATTATGGGTTAATTTAAGATGTAAGAGTTAGTTAATAAGAAAGCCTAAGCTAATAGGCCAACCAGTTTATAACTAATGTAAGCCTCTGTGTTTCTTTGGGACTGAACAGCTGCGGGACTGGGTGGGACAGAAACCTCTGTCAACACAAACCTATGCCCAATCCAAAATGTATATAAGCCTGCTTTCATACCATTATTCTCAACAGACCTGAAGTGATAACAGACCCCAGTGCCCAACACGAGACAAAGAAAAGAAACAATACACCCACCAATGGAAGAAAGTCCAGTCAGGAAACAAGGCATAGACACTAAAACATGAATGAGTCAGACATAAGAGTTCATGCATGATTTGACTCTACTTATATGTGATGTCTAGGGCAAGCAAATCCAGAAGAAAACCCAGTGGTTCTAGTTGGCAAAGAGGAAAGAATCTGCTGCCCAGGTTTCCTAGAATGGTCAGGACCGACGACTTCTAGAGGAGGCATCACAGAAGACTGTGATTGTTTTTACCATTTTGCAATTAGTTTCTTCAAAACTTATGTAAGTTTTGGCTTCACTGTTCTAAAAGGAGACTGAGAGACAAAATCTGGAAGTGTAAGAAAGGCATTCCTTCTTCACTGGCCACTGCGCAGAGGCACTGTCTGAGCTGACCCTGGAGCAGAGGGCAGGCTTGTCTCAAGAGCCTCCAACTCTGACCCCTAGAAACTGGTGTCTGCTGCTTAGGAAGAGAATCAGATTCAGAAGCTGCCTCCATGCAGGGAATACTTACTTTCCTGCCTGAATTCCCTCCCAGGTTGAGGATAACTTGATGAGAATTCTGTCCTTGCTGATCCCAGCTTCTTTGTAAAGCTCAATGAGGCGCCTGGCTCGGGCTACCATTGCATCCTTATCAAAGGAAAGCCTGTAAAAAAGCAAGGGTATTGCAGGTACTCAGATCACACAGCACATCCACCACAGGAGCACATCAGAAGCAGGGCATTCTGTAGCCGTGTGGCTCATTGGATAAATCCGTCCCACCCCCTACTCTGGACTCAGTGCAACGTGAAACCCAATTTCAGAAGCAGTCCTGGCAGCAAACCCCTGTAATCAGCACTCAGAAGACTGAGACAGGAGAATTAGGAGTTCAAGGTCAGCCTATGCTGTAAGTGACACTGCCTTCAGCCTGGAGAGACTCAGTGGTTAAGAGCACTTGCTGCTCTTGCAGAGGACCCAGGTTTGGTTTCTAGCACCAATATGGCAGCTCACAACCTTATGTAACTTCAGTTCCAGAGGATCTGATGCCCTCTTCTGGCCTCCACAGACATAACACACATATGTGGCATACATACATACATACATAAATAAATCTTTGAACACTCATACACATGAAATAAATCTTTGAAAAAGAGACTTTGATCTTAAAAACAAATGAAGAGTCAAACCAAAGAGAAAAAAGGGGGATCAGAGTTCTGCTGGGTTGGCAGAGCCCTTGCCTATCATGCACAAAGCCCAAAGCCCAATGTCACATAAATTTTCACAAGACACAAGACTCAAGATCAGCCATTAGTCAGAGAGCCACCAGTTCTGTACAGTCTTCTAATGTAATGTATGATACTCCACTGGATGAGCATGGAGAATATCAGGAGCAAACTACCTCTTCAGCCACTGATGTCACCAGGATACCTGTTGCCTCCCTACCCTAGCCCCACCTACCTTGCATCCACTTCTGTGGATACACGGCCTGGAATCTTCTTTAGTATTTCTGCTCCAAACAGCACAAAAAGTTTATCAATAGCATTTTTAATCTGTTCCTCTTGTGACCTGAAATTCACAGGGAAGTTGTGTTAGAAACTTTGAAGGCTTTGGGGAAACTATGAGACTAATTCTGACTCTTGCCAAATGTCTTTCCCTTCATCCTCCCCACCACGGGATTAGAGTACATGCTACTTGTTTCTGCTCTGTTTTGTTTGAGATGGGGTCTCTATATAAAGCCCAGACTGTCCTGAAACTCACTATATAGACCAGTCTGGACTCAAACTCATAGAGCTACTAACTTCAGCACTTGCAGGATAGAACAGGAAGGTTCCAAGTTTGAGGCCAGCCTAGGGAGGGAAGGAAGGAAGGAAGGACATCTCCAAGAAAGGAGAGTGAGATGCCTATCATTCTGATTTGACCACACACTATAAAATTATCACAGCATATCTCTCATAAATATTACAATTACTATATCAAAAAGGACTATACATTTATGATCTGTGTGATAATGTGGAAGAGGTAAAACTATAAGAACAAGAAGATCAGAGGACAGCACAGTGGCACACAATGTTATCTAAGCACACGGGCAGGCATGCTGAAGAGCAGCCAGGCTACACAGGAATACCTTGTCTCATACAAACAAGAAAGAAGCTGAGGACATAGACAAGGAGGTAGAAGGAGGAGGATCAGAGACTGCAGTGACGGTTGCACCTATGCACAATTTATTAAAATTCATTAGTCTGTTGTTAAAGGGTAATGATAGTTGGGCAGTGGTGGCATATGCCTTTAATCCCAGCACTTGGGAGGAAGAGGCAGGCAATCTCTGTGAGTTCAAGGCCAGCCTGATCTACAAAGTGAGTTCTAGAATAGCCAGGGCTGTTACACAGAGAAATCCTGTCTCAAAAAACTGAAAAGAAAAAGAAAAGAAGAAAAAAGTAATGACATCTAGGTGAGGTGGTACATTCCTTTAATATCAGCATTCAAGAGGCAGAGGCAGGTAAATCTGTGAGGCTAGCCTGGTCTACAAAGTGTGTTCCAGACAGCCACAGCTATGTAGAATCCTTGTCTCAAAAAACAAACAAACAAAAAAGCAATGACAACCAGCAGGCACAGCACAGCTGTAGAGCTACAGAGACAGGAGCCTGGAAGGCCAGCAGTGTTCCACATCTCAGCTGGGGTGTCAAAGCTACCAAGACTATCAGAGACAGGAGCCTGGAAGGCCAGCAGTGTTCCACATCTCAGCTGGAGTGTTCACACTGGCAAGCCTGGGGGCCACATAGCCAGGGAGAGTGATTTATTCCATGCAAATCACACCTCAGTGAACAAAAGATGTTATTGGATTGGGAAGGAAACATGGTCACTTTGAGGAGTGGGAGCCATGGAGCTCTCTATCACCCATACTCACCCACCCAGCTTCTTGCCGTAGGCAATGGCCTCCTCCACCAGCTCTTGGTAGGCAGGCATCTGTGCTGCAGCCAGGATCAGGGATGGGTTGGTGGTGGCATCCTGGGGCTTGTATTCATCAATGGCTAAGTAAATACATCCCAGAAGTAGGTGGCACAGTTAATCTTGTTGTCAGCTGAACTGGACCAAGCATCTAGATCTACACTACCTCTGGACTTGTCTGTGCTTCCAGGAGGATTAACAAGGGAGAGACTTGCTCAGAATGCGGATAGCCCCCGTGAAGGCCCATGGGATAAGAGGAGACATCCTGCTAGCACAGGCATTGTCTCCCTGCTTCTTGTATCCCCTGAGGGGAGCTGCTCTGCTTTACCTGTGACCTCTCCAATACAATGAACTGAAACCTTAGAAACCATGGGTCCAAACAAATGATCCCTCCCTCTAGTTTTCTCTCCGGTATTTTGCCATAGCGACCAGGAGCAGCTTTCACCTAAGACAGGGAAGAGGGCCCAAGTGGATTCCAGACAATGCTCACAGCAGCTCGAGAGAGGCTGGCTTTCATGTGAAGCCAGGAATCCACGCCATACACGTGAGTGGGGCTCACTGGCACAGCCTATGAGCCTAGCTCAGATGACGGAGAGTCTAAGGCCAGCCTGGGTTACAGAGCAAGACCCTGTCTCAGAAGCCCAAAGCACGAGCTAGGTGTGGTGGCATATGCCTTTAATCTCAGCATCCTGGAAGCAGACACAGGAGGATCTCTGTGAGTTTAGGGCCAGCTTGGTCTACTTAGTGAGTTCCAGATCAGCTAGGGGTACAAGGCGAGACTCTGTCTCAAAGCAAAACAAACCATCAAACCATATTGGTGTGTAATTCTCTTTTGTAAATTGCAACTTTTTTATAGTAAAGTTTAAAACGAAACAAATAAGCAAAAATTTGAGGCCAGCCTGGTTTACATAGTAAGTTCCAGGCTACCAAGGCCTACACCAATACCCTATCTAGAAACAAAACAAGCAACAACAAACACCAAACAAAACTAGGCAACCCAGAACAATCATTCCCCCCCCCAATAAAAGCTGATTTTTAATGACTTGGAAGGGAAATATGAGGACGCTGGAGGAACATGTGCCATAAGTTTGTCCTATTGTCCCACAGCCAGTAGGAGGTGCACTAATACTAACCCACTGACAGACATGCGGATACTGACACTAGCTTCAGCGCTTCTCTCGTTTGTTTGTTTTTGGGGGGGCGTATATTATGCCAAACTGTATTAGCTCTTTTAACATATTAGCTCACCCGCCTCAGGAATTCAGAAAAGCCAGTGAGCCCCTGCCAGCTCAGCTATCCAAGTGAACATGAACCAAACAGCAGATGCAAAGCCAGGAGGACATGAACTTGCTTAACTCTTTTTAAAAACCTTAAACTCTTCCTGCCTTGACCTCCCCAGTGCTGGGGTTACATTACAGGTCTACACCACCATGCCCATAGTCTTCTGAGGATAAGAAGAGGCTAACTCTCACAGTGCTAATCTAAGTCTCCGCGTTATGAAACTGCTGCAGGCCTGATCTGCAGAGAGCACAATGCATGCATGGCTCACTGGTGCCTGCTTCCTGATTTGGACATCACTGGGGAAACTGGGCAAAGGGTGCATGGGCTACTTTTGCAACACCTCGGGAGTCTGTAATTATTTCAAAATAACAAGTAGGGGAAAATGTGCTCTGGAGTGGTGCTGGCTCAGGCGTGAACCCACTCAAGGGTGCACAGGATAAAAGCGCAGGCCCAGAGGCTGCTGGAGGCACAGCTCAGTGATGGCGGACCTGCTTTAGTAGGTGTGATGCCCTGGGCTTGATCCCTATCCCACCCCTACAGACGGGCTTTAAGGGCCAAAGAACCTTAGGTTTAGTGGAAAATGAAGGGGGCAAATGTTCTGGGCATGAGAGTCCAGATTCTATTTTCAGGGGCCTGGGACACCCAAGAAGTTAAGAACCTTCACCACACAGTACAGACCTCAAATCTAATGCAGTGTCTATAATTATTTAACTTGTATTTAGCTACACTGTCAATGAATGTACTTTTGTTATTTTTGTTTGAGACAGGGTCTCACTATGTAGCCTGGCTGGCCTGGAACTATGCATACCAAACTGGCCTCAAACATAGATTTGCCCGCCTCTGCTTCCCACATGCAGGCATGTGCCACTATGCCTGGCTCCTGCGCTCTTCATACACATCAGGCTGTAAGATCTTCACTACACACAGTGGAAACTCCCAGTGGAATTCCTGGAAGCTCTCTGACAAACACTTCAGTCAGACAGGTTTGCTACAAGACCCGTGTCAGGTCTGTCCTTCCTTTATATTTAAGCAGCCCAAATATGCCTAATCACTATGACTCGCTGAGAGATAAACAATGCACTTACTCAGGAGGAATTAAAGCATGTTTCTCAAGTCACCGTGAGAAAGCAGAAAAGAGCAGAAGGCGCTTTTGTACCGGGCTCCCATGGAGCATTTCCCGAAAGTCTCATTCCCACAGCAGATGTGAAACAAGCTCAGTATTCCACTCTACAAGGCTGAGAGCAGACTAGCAGGGCAAGCCTTTCTACCTAAGTCTTCCAAGTTTCTCCAGGTCCCGGAAAATCTGAGCACTGGAGCTGGGCGGGGTGGCCCTGCCTGATCCAGCACTAAGAGGCTAAAACAGAAGGATTACCAGGAGTTCCAGGCCAGCCTGGACTACACTGTGAAACCCTGTTTCAAAAGAAAAGGAGGTTTGGCAACAGAATAACCATTTGATTTAGTGTGTGCATCTGGTCGGAATCCAGCCATACTGGGTTCCCATACAGTAACCAGCTGCCACCTTGGAAGGCCAATGCAACAGGCTGCAAAAGCAGGTGGGGTCCACAGAGGTCGTGCTGCCCTGCAAAACTGCACGGGCTCCAAAGCTGAGCCTGGGTTAGCGTAGGCTGGACACCCAGGGTCGGCGGAACTGTTCCTTAGACCGCCTCGAGCCACCGAGCCCCGCAAGGGTCTCCCAGGGTCACCAATAGCCCGGAGGCCCGTGTAGGACCTTGAGTTGGGCAGACCTGTCAATCCCGGCTCCAGCGACCGCGAGGCCCCGCCCAGGCACCCACACCGGTCCTGATCCCAAAATTGGGGGCGCCGCAGCATGCGCCGCGTCCTCTCACCATTGAAGTCACCCGTGTCGGCCACCACGGTGGTGAACTGCTTGAGCTGGTCCAGGGCGGACTCCATCCTCTGGCGCTTTACCGGGGACCCCGACATGGCGAGTACAGCTGAGGCGGTAGCAGGAGCGCGGCGACCCACAATGCCCAGCGTGCCCTGGCCAATCGGGGCAAAGCTAAGTGAGGCCCCACCCCTTGAGACGAGCCCCGCCCTTGTACTTGGAGGCAAATGCTGTAGGCCACGCCCCGTGTCGCCGTCCTTGCTTTCTTCCTCACTAGTACTTAGTTATTTTCCACCGGTTCAGGGCGGGTGGAGACCTGGTGCGGCTCAGGTGCGGTCGCCCTCTAGAGCCCGGAAGCGTAGAATGAACCGACAGCGTGCTTCTAAGCCTCAGACCCCACCAAACTGCGGATGGATGAGACTCTGAAGTCCTCCGCGCTTAGAGTCATGCTAATCCCTGAGCCCGCTCTTGCTTCCAGCTGATCGTCCCCTATAGGTGCGCCCTCCCCAGCGATGGGACCTCGAGGTGCATCCCTCTCTCCAGCTGTGGGACCTCGAAGCGCTCTACTACTCCTAGTTTAGGGACTAGGAGGTGCGCCCCTGTGTGCGCCCACCCGATCGTGGTAAGGCCGCCGCGGCGCAGCCCCTGCCTACAAGCAGACAAGCTGATTCGCAGTCTGAGAATCCTACAGGTTTGCGGTCGCCTGGCCAACTTCTGGCAAAGCCACCACCAGTTCCCATTTCCCAGATAGAGTGTTCCTGGTGTGACCTTAGGCTGCCGGGTGATTCCTTCCTTGCCCTTGATTCTACATCTCTTCTGGAAATCTGCCCCGAATGAATAAGTAGCAGGTTGAGAAGGTGGACATGGTGAAGCGGTCTCTTCAGTCAATAGTAAGAACCGTAAGGACAATCTTCTTAGGGTGTTCTCACTCATTATTGATTTGCAGCTCTTTGGTATGCTGGCTCAAGTTATTACACACACAGACACATATGTCAAGTATTTTCTCTCAAGATTTTGTTTACCGTCTGGCCTAGTTTGCTTACTATTGCTATGATAAGCACCACGAGCAAAAGCAACTTGGTGAGGTTGATTGCATCTTAACACTTCCACTAACAGTCTATCACTCAGAGTCAAGGTAAGAACTCAAGAAAGGACCTGGAGAAAGACTGCTTTCTGGCTTGCTTCCCTTGTTACTTCCTTGTTTTGGTTGTGGGCTTGAGCCACCCCTCCAACCGTCAGTCTCTTTCTTGTTCAAAGCAGAACCAATCAAGGTTGGTACCCACAGGGTCTGGGCCCTCCCATATCAGTCATTAACTAAGAAAATTGGGCTGGTGGTGGCTCGTACCTTTAATCCACAGTCGGGTGGATCTCTGTGAGTTTAAGGCCAGCACGTCCTGCACAGGGAGTTCCAGATTTGCCACAGGGAAAGTGCCTCACAGACATTCCTCCAGGCTAATCTGATAGAGGAAGATTTTCTCACCTGAGGTTTCCTCTTCCTGAATAACTCCAGCTTGTGTCAAGTTGACAAAAATAGTAACCAGCACACAATCCAGTTTTCTCAGTATCCTTTAAAAAAATGGGGGCGGGGTTAAGACCAGGTGAGGGGACTGGCCTTGAACTCCTGATCTCCCTGCCCCTGCCTCCCAAGTACTAAAATTACAGGCATTGGCCACCATATTGACTTCAGCTGACTCCATTTAAGTTCACTGGAAGATGGACTTTAATACACTAGGGGTCACAGAGGCTGCCTTTAGGGTAGTGGTTCTCAACCTATGAATCACGATGACCCCTTTTGGGGGTCAAACAACCCTTTCACAGGGGTCACATACCCTGCATATCAGATATTTACATTACAGTATTACAGTTCACAACAGTAGCCGGGCAGTGGTGGCGCACCTTTAATCCCAGCATTTGGAAGGCAGACACAGGTGGATCTCTGTGAGTTTGAGGCTAGCCTGGCCTACAAAGTGAGTTCCAGGACAGCCAGGGCTGTTACACAAAGAAACCCTGTCTCGAAAAACAAAACAAAACCTGATTCATAACAGTAGCAAAATTAAAGCCATGAAGTAGCAACAAAAATAATTTTATGATCCAGGGTCAATACAATGTGAAGAACTGTATTGAAGAGTCGCAGCATTTGAAAGGTCACTGCTCGATGGCCTGACTGACCAGGTGTACAGAGCCATACCCAGGGCTCCAGCTTGTGGCCAAGAGGAGCTTGAGACTTGTCTTCACCTTGCAGGGTGGGTACCAAATGCTGCCTCTGGAAGGGCCAATGGGCTTGGAGCAACCTAACCCAGCTTCCCTGTGAATACTGGTGGTGACTCTCTGCTTGTGCTATAGTCAGAGTTTTAGAGGTAGGGCCTCGGCTGCAGCAGCCCCAACTGGCTCTGCTCTATCACCTATTCCAGCCCACTAATTAAGGAGGTAAGTGTTGCTGAGAAGCAGAGGAAGACTTACTTAATCAGCATTAGGAAACAGGTCACCAGCCACCCTGTTGCTTGAGTCCCTCAGAAAAGGGGGAACTAAAGAATTGGGGATGATAATGTTCAGAATCCAGGCTTCACATCATAGACTCTGGCTTGCAGCATCCTCCCCATCCCCCACCACCGTTCCCAGGACTTCCAGGTAGCAGCATGTGAGTTGACTACAGCCTGAGGAGCAGACGAGTTTAGGAGGTTCTGTGTTGGCTCTTCTTCCTGAGGTAGAGGTTCACTCTGGTGCAGCTGTCTACTCTCAGCTTGCTACATTCTTATCTATCTATCTATCTATCTATCATCTATCTATCTATCTGTCTATCTATCTCTCCATCTCTCTATCTATCATCTATCTACTATCTATCATCTCTCGATCTCTCTATCTATCATCTATCTATCTTTTTTTTAGTTTTTTTTTTGAGACAGGATTTCTCAGTAGCTTTGGAGCCTGTCCTGGAACTCACTCTGTAAACCAAGCTGGCCTCGAACTCACAGAGATCTTCCTGCCTCTGCCTCCCGAGTGCTGGGATTAAAGGTGTGCGCCACCACCACCCGGCTCATCTAACTACATTCTACTACACATAAACTTAACAAGAATAAACAAACAAAACATGTCAGTTCCTAACAGCTGCTTAGCAGTAACCATCATTGTTTTTTACACTCCTGGCTAGAAGCTGGCAGACTTAGAACTTTTTCCTCCTAGCATGAAATGGTCATTACACTTAGAAGGCAGAAAAGTGATTTTCCTCATAGGAAGGACCCTCACAAAACTGGGACTGTTAACAGCCACTCTAAGGGGAAAACCATGGGTAATAGATCTTCTCCCCCACCCCTGCCCAGGTTTCTCCACCTACACCGTAAGCCAGATCAAGCCCAATTGAAAAAGTATAACAGCAGATTTATTTGAACAAAGCTTCTTCCCGACGGGTTCTCCAGTCCCAGAGATGGAGGGCAGAGAAGCCACCCGCCAGAACTAAAGCAGACAGATTGTATAGGTTGTAGGTGAAGGCGGATGACATGTTGTGATGTGACTGGATTTGTGCCCAAGTATGGTCAAAAGCTGACCACTTTAGCAGGGACTTGGGCGACTATCAACTTCAGGGGAGAAAACTGCTGTAGCCACCGAAAATGCAGAACTGGACTTTTTTGTGCCCTTTCTTTGTTCGGAGACTCTGAGTAGGTGGGGTTTGGAGAGAGAGAGAGAGAG
>LOJH01016082.1:0-14064 GCA_001685095.1 Ellobius talpinus | reverse complement strand
ATCTGTAATGAGGTCTGGTGCCCTCTTCTGGCCTGCAGGCATACACACAGACAGTTACATAATAAATAAATAAATATTAAAAAAGAACGTAATCATTTCCTCACTATATGTGTGTGTTCACTTAGATTATAATTTTTTCTGAATCTACTACTGCTACCATATTTACAGTTTCCATCAAGAAATTATTAAATCCCTTAAGGTTCTCTTATCAAAGATGTTATATAATCACTCCACTCTCAAACCTGGGTGTATAGATGTGGCTTATTGTGATTCACTTTTAGTTATATTTGTTCCCCCTTTAAAACATTTAGTGAGTTCCTGCCTCTAAAGGAACTGTTTACTAAAAATACAAGGATGTAAAGGGCACCCTTGCCTTTATCTATTTAATTCATATTCTCCTTTTTGAGATGACACGTTTCTGAATACATTTGCTTTACTCCAATTTCTCATTATCCCTGATAGACTTAAAGCAGAAATTATATTAACAATAGAAAACATATTCATCACTTAAATATATTAAAATATAGTTATGTACATTCAGATATTGTATGTAAAATGCAGATTTGGTAAGGTCTGCATTAGAAATAAATCACACATATCTAAAAGTCAAAATATATTAAATATATTTCCATGTACTGTTTGAATTTAATGAAAAGTTTTTAAAATTATATAAAATTAGTCTTATAATGCATACTAGGAAAAATTTTTGCATAATTTCATGATACATTTTATATCATACAATTATATGTTCGATATAATCAATAATTTTATTTTTGGGATCCTATAAGTCAAATGTTTTCTAAAAAACAAATTGAAACAATAAATCAAACTTTTCTCTTCATATACTATTCCTTTAATTACATAAAGATTAAAGGGAGTGGTAGGAGAGAAATAACTTAGATACAGGTATGTGCTTTCCTATATCCTATTATAAAATAAGTTTTCTAAAGTCACTAAAAAAGTGGTTATATAAAACAAAAAATATGGAGACAACATTGGCACAATAAAATCTGCATATGAGTTAAAAGAGTCTTAAGAAAACAAGATAAGAAATATTAGTCATTTTTCTGAATGACTAAATTATGACAATTTAGCATCTAGCAACTTAAGTGCTGGGGTGTCGTATGCATCTCCTGTGTGCCAGTAAACTGTTCGTTGAAAAAACATGTGATGACAGCGGGAAGCCCAAAAACCACTCACGATTTAGTTTAACAATTGTTTACTGTATACTTTCTTCCTTGGCACTCACAGCTCACATTAAAGAATCATGGTGAAAATACAGTTGTTAAGCTCAAAGTTGATTTAAGCATCCTACTTCCTTGCCTGAAAATGGGATGGCTATTTGTTTAAGCTTAGAAGAGCAATGGGAAAGTTCAGATGCCAAATGAAGGACTGCATTCCAACGTTGATTTAGAAACAAAAATATTATCTAAACAAAGAGATTGCTAGCAACAGTGGATAAGTTGCCTGAACTGGGCTCCTGTGACGAGATTGGTGCCTGGCACAATTGTCATCAGAGAGGCACCATCCATCAACTAATGAAGGCGGACTCAGAGACCCACAGCCAAACATTTGGCTGAGTTCTGGAACATGGAAGAGTAGGAGAAAGGATTGTAGGAGCCAGAAGGGTCAAGAACACAACAGGAAGGCTCACAAAATCGACTCACCTGGGCTCATAGCGGCTTGCAGAGACAGAATGGACAACCAGGGAGCCTATATGAGACTGACCTAGGCACTCTGCATACCTGTTACAGTTGTAATTCCATCCTGTTATGGGAATCCTAACTGCAGGAACAAGAGCTGTCTCCATTTCTGACTCTTTTTACTGGCTTTTAGGACCCTACTTCTCATACTGTGACACCTTGCCCAGCGTTAATATATGTGTAGATGGTCAGTGGTACTATAACTTGATATGCCATGTTTCATTGATGATCATAGGAAACCTGTCTATGATGGAGGTGGAAAAGGAGGGTATTAGGGAGGAGGTTGGATGTGGAAAGGGGAAGAGGGACTAAGAAAGGATGTAGGGGTGGGGGAGCCTGCGATTGGAATGTAAAATAAGTACATGATTAAAAATAAAGATAGATAAATATGTAAATGAAATAATAAAAAGAAAAAAGTATTATGTACTGGCTTTTGGGTAGCCTAGTCTGTTTGGATGCTCACCTTCCTAGACCTGGATGGAGGGGGGCCTTGGACTTCCCACAGGGCAGGGAACCCTGACTGCTCTTAGGACTGGAGAGCCGGGGGAGGGGGAGGGGAGAAAGTGGGAGGGAAATGGGAGGATGGGAGGGGGGTGGAAATTTTTAATAAATAAATTATAAAAAAATAAAGTATTATTGTCAATTGGTGTAGAACCACCATGGTGAAGAAAACTCAATATATATTTGCAATATTAGGCTGCAATATTCTTCAATATAGTTATAAAACAAATCAATGAATAATTATAATTTTCTAATAAACACATTATTTTAAAAAGAAAATTAAGCAGGATAGCGGTGGCAGCAAACGCCTTTAATCATAGCACTTGGGAGGCAGAGAGAGAAAGATCTCTGTGAATTTGAGGTCAGACCGGTCTATTGAACAAGTTCCAGAACAGACTCCAGAGCAGTACAGAGAAACCATGTCTCAAAAAAACAAATGCCAAAATAAAACAAAACAAAAACTCAACAACAAAATAAGAAAAATTAAAATAAGTTTGGCATTGTGTTTGATTTTTATCAGTGCAATCAAATATATAAGCAGCATATAATAATAATTAGGTGCTATGCATTATATAAGAAAGGTTTTGAAACCCAGAACTTGTTAAACACTAATAACATATTTTAATTCACAGATTAAATTTTCATCAGAAAATCTTAGATCCCTGATTTAGAGTTTATAGTTTATAGCATATTTGAAAATAAAATCAAATGCCTTGGGTATCTAAACATAGTTAAAGTTTTGTATAACTGAATTGTCTACATTTGAAAACATCCTAGCTTTCTAAAGTTGGAAAATAAGCTAATTTGCAGAAAGTATAGTGAAAGCCACAGTAGTGCAGATATATGGACAATAAATGATCTGTAGTGAAGAAACAGCTCATGAAACATATTTTAAATGTAGTTATAAACATATGTATGGAGAGATTAAAAAACATGAGTAAATTCCAATGTGGAAACAGACAGCATGAACATTGACAGAGATATATGTTGTTGTTGGTATTATTAATATTGGTGGCAGTGGATTTTTGGATATTCCTTAATAAGTGGGTCACCAACAAATAAAATAATCTGATCACAAGGTTTGCTGTTTTCCAGTTTCTGTGTTAAAAATACATATCTAGCATAGTCAGTGTTCTGGAGGCCATCAATGAAATGTCACTTACTACAGAAAGAATGGATATAGAACATTGGGAGCACACATACAAGGAACAAATGAAAGAACAATTAGAAAATGGAGTCAGTGAGATGACCAGTGGAAAAGAGCACTGTCCATACAGACTGGCGACCTGAATTCAGTCTTCAGGATCCAGAGAGTGAAAGGAGAGAGCATGTGCTCAGTGGATCCAAACACACACTAATAAAAATATATGCACATTTTAAATTAGAAATTCATTATTATTCATTGTTTATTATCTTTTCTTTCATTTAACTTAATTCTAATTCCATTTTAATAATGGTTGTATATAATGACTGAGTCAGATAATCCTTGAGAGTGTAGCATTTGGATGCTGTGAGCCAGAATAAGCTAGCCTAATAATATCTATATTAGGTTATAAATATGAATATTATTATTACAGAATGTGTGGCTCCTTTCAGAATTACAGGAGTTCCAACCACTGTATTAACTTAGATGGTCATTGCTGGTGACATTCTGCTTCCTCTTGGAAGCATGGTTAGTTTTGCAACACTTTGCCAATGGGATCTGAGTGAAAATATCTTTCTCTTTAATGATATTTTAATATCAATTAAAGTAGAATAGTCCTCAGCATTCCATTCCTTCTCTTTGCCTCTAACTTCAGAAAACAGTGGAGAAAGAAGATTGAAGTAACCAAGGTTTCTGATCTCCATAGAGAAAAATCATCTGCTGGTAAGAAACAAATAGTTGTACTTCTAAATGAGCTACAAAAGAAGTGCTTTGAGTTTATAAAAACAGGAAAGGCTTATCACAACTACTACATGTGATAGCTTCAACTTTCTGT
Organism: Ellobius talpinus; assembly: GCA_001685095.1. Lineage (NCBI taxonomy): Eukaryota > Metazoa > Chordata > Mammalia > Rodentia > Cricetidae > Ellobius > Ellobius talpinus. The sequence goes on along the minus strand of LOJH01016082.1, from coordinate 9,881 downwards.
CATTTGCACTATAGGAATAATAGATTGTATTTATAAAATAAATACTAAAAGTGAATTCTTTGAAGTATGAATTAAAATGAAATTTATAAGTACCATACAAACAAATGGGAAAAGAATGTTCAATCATTTTGCAAGCTATTTTCAAAATAGTATGTAGAAATCTATGATAACTTGAGTTATTCATAACTCAAGTTATCATAGATTTCTAGTTAATTCATAGATTGTTCCATAACCCAACTTCCTCTTTTATGATGATATAAATTATTTTTAACCAATAGCAGAACAATTTAAGTACCATATATTGAAGTAATAGAAAATATATATTTCTAAAAAACATTATCTTGGCTATAACAATATGTGGCTTCTCTTTTTTCCTTCTGAAGTTTGGTGGGGATGTTGTTTGAAAGAGCATGTGTTCAGTAGATCCAGACACTGATGAAGTGTGAGCAATGTCCCCAGCTGCAGCTGTGGAAACACTCTCACTGTGAGGACCCTGACTAACCAACCCCAACACTCAAACAGCTTTAAGGTCATCTCTCAAATTCTATTTTCTTTCCATATTCAAGGTTAAAGGTAGTATAAAGGTCGTTTTAGATTTCAAGTTGTTTTTGGTTGACTTTAATGTAATTTCCAGTTGTATTTAGGGGAAATGTATTCTTCTACCTTAAACGTCTATCATGAAACTACATGACATCGTTGAAATGAAATTCTGCTTCAAAACACCCCTGGAGATACATCTAACATTAAAATACTCACCAAAGTTTATCACTAGCAGTTTCTAAAGCTCAGTAGCTAATAGTTAGACATGACAAATAAATATAAAATTAAATAGGACCAATATTATCTAATATAATATAAATGTATCTGCTGTAGATTGCATCTTGGAGCACCATTCTTAAAATTTCTGTAAATGTATTGGAAAAATACAGGTACTTCTATGCTGAATGAATGAGAAGGAATTATATCATTTACCTCATTTTAATTTTTGAAACATCTCAAAGCAAAATAAATTTGCTGGTGCAATTTTTTATTTCATTTTGCATATGCATAAGTTGTGCTATTTCTCAGATTTACTAATATTTATCAATACTGCAAGTTTTACTTTAAAGAAAATAAACTGGATATGATGAGTTAGTGAAGATCTGGCTGATAAGCATTTGCACTAAGGTGAGAGTTTCCTGAAAATCATAAAGTACTTCGGTATAAATATAAATTCTGGAATGCTGACTCTTAACTAAAATCACTTGAAAGACCTTTATGGACCAAACTGGAATGACATATTTAGGTGAAGAAAGTGGCCAATTAATGTAAGCATTTTCTAACCTGGCCTTTGTTCTTTTGTTTATAGAGTAAGGTACCTTAAGTTCAGTATAAGAATCTGATTTCCTACCACAGCGCTTGATGTCAGTGTGTAAAAACCAGCTAACAGGAAAGCCTTTGGAATTTTTTCAGATTTCAAATGCCATAATTAAGATATGTGCTTTGCTTTCAATGCAAAAGGTGAACTTAGAGTTCATCCATATACACACAGCGCATGCTATTTCAAATAGAGAAACTAAAGAAGACCCACCACAGTTTAATTGATATGCGCTCATTTGTAATGAATGTGTAAATATTTACATAGATTATGAGAAATCATTAGCTTTAATTCCAAGATAAAGGGAAATGTATATTAAAATCTAAGCTGAAATAAACAAAAATGAAAATTTAATACTATTTGTTTTATTATGATCTCAACTAAAGAAAAAAATTTCAAAATAATAATGGTCTTGAAGGCAACCATCTATCAAACATTTTGGGAGGAAAAGACTGACACTGGAAATTACTATTATTTTACCTCTAGTTGTACATGGTGAACCATAGGCACCTGCACACACACACACAAACACACACACACACACTCGCATACACTCACATGACACATTAAAATTTAAAAATTAAAAGATTCATAATACTTGAGACACTTAGAAGATAAAAATAATGAGGTTTCTTCCAAGCATGAGTTACAAAATTATTTAAAAAGCTAAAATATTGCCTAATTCAAATCAAAGTTCCTTGCAGATATTAAAGAAAACTTGAGCATCAAAAATTCAAACATTTAATGCTGCAATCATGTTTATTACAATGAGAAAACACAAGAAATTAAATCTCCTATTTCTAAGGATCTGAAATTATTAGTCTCATCTTTATTCATAAAGGGAACATAATATTTATTTAATATAATTAAATCATTTAAACAGACAAATTTTATATTCTCAATTATTTTAATATTAAAAAGAATTAACAAATGTGTTTATTTGAGGCAGAAATGAAGTTCTATTAAGATACTGACTGCATGGTCAAAAGGAATTTATTAACAATAAAGGAAACAGGATATTGAATTTGTACAACATGTTAAAATTTCAAATAATGAAAACTTAAATATTTGCTTTGTTAAATAATTTTATAAGGATATGTGTCTTTCCCATGAGCTCTGTTTTTCAATATGTTGAATATAATATATATTTAAAAGGTTTATTTTATGTTTAATCATGCATGTTGCCGTGTATAAGTATACACACAGGAAAACAGACAACCATGGAAGCCAAAGAGTGTTTATTACATGGACCTGGAGTTATTGACAGTTGTGAGCTGGACAAGGTGGGTGCTGGAACTGAACTTGACTCGGGTCTTCTTAAAGAGCAGAAAATGTTTTTTAAAGCTTGGCTAGCTCTGCAATATCAACAAAAGATCTCTTAAAGGTAAGTCTGGAAAATAATATTTCAATTAAAATATGTGATGACTGTTAAAATAATGGATCAAAAATAACTTCATGGATGAAGTGTAGAGTCTGAGTATTTGCCTTGATCTCTAGAAAACCATTTGTGACAGCAAAGTTGAGCACAATTTTCAGTGGCTTCTTTCCTAAAAAAATGCAAATCAAAAACTCATTTTTTGCAGTGTCTTGATTTCACTTCAGCTGCATGAAATCTTTCTTGATAGATGGATGTTACCACCAGAAGTGTAACTGAGACTCTAGGTAGAATGTATACCAATGTCCAACTATCTAAGTCCTGCATAAAAGCACTGCCTTCCAAATAAATAAATAAATAAATAAATAGATAGATAGATAAACAAACAAACAAACAAACAAACAAATAAATAAATAAATGAATAAACAAGCATAAAAATAAAGTTAATCGTAGCCGCAGTTCCCTGTATCCACTTTGGTAGTCAGATTCCCCTCAATAAACTGTGACTCCATATATTGTGACTAAAATGTACCAAGCAATCTTGATCCATCAGCACAAATATAATTTTATCTTTGTGCTGCCATTATTAATTTGATAGATTCTGTAGATTCTGGAAAACAGTACAAGCATTGTGGAAGCCAGGGTTCTTGCAAAGTAAGCAATCTGAAGAATTATACAATAAGGCAAACATAAACACATCTTATTTTATTTCTTAATTTTCGACCCCGTAAATGAAAATGTAGTGGACTTGTAATGGAAGTTGAATTGTCTTAGAAATCATTTAAGAAGGAAACTCTTCTAGTCCAGTTCTTATCTGCATGCAAGCTATCTCTTTGTATCATTTAAGTACATCCTTTGAAGTTTTTTTGAAGTAACTGTCAACATAAACCTTTTGTGGGACATGATGATTCTGTTTAGCTACGTGCTGAGTCTCTGTATTCCAGTTGTGCTGCAGAAAAGACTATGTGTGATAAAAATTTAACTGCTACGTGAAATGTGGCAACCATTCTAAAGGCATTATCTGGGGCTTTGACTTGGTGCATTTATCTTTGATTACACTTACAACACTCACTTCTTCAGGATAAATATGGAGCTAGTGGAAACTGTGACCAAACTGGAGAGTATGTTGTCACCAACATCTGTCTTCAGAAAAACACTTTTGTTTATTCACTCCAGGTCTATTTGTTATAAGTGCTTAAAATAATTATGACAAATGGTTGAAGCTCCTCAAAGCATGATTTTTAGCCTGGAGGTGGTTTGAGCAACAACTACAACCACAAGACATGTTTTTCAGTGTGGTGGGACAAAGTTAGTTTCCTTAATTATCCTACTCATACAGTTCCTTGGAAAGAAGCTTTGGTGTTCTTGGCTCCTTGATAATTATGTATTAGGTTCCATTTGGAATAATGTAAAAAGAATCAATAATGGCATTTATGTTTAGTTATCTGATAAAATCACATCAGCTTGAGGCTTTATTTAAAAACAAGATCTTAGATATTTTCTCTCTGTGTGTGTGTGTGTGTGTGTGTGTGCTTGTGTTTCTTTTACAATTGACTTCAGGAGAGCAGTCAACTAAAGTACAAGGCATTGATAGATGAATCTTAACTAGGCAAGGCCCAGAGGGCTTTGACTCCACAGTATCTGTTGCTACTGCTGTATACTTTGCATGTTTGCCACTGCTTTTTTTCTCTAGTATCTGGTATGGTATGAATGGGTGTCAGGAGACCACCACTGTCTTTAATGTAGTGATTATCTCATGGAAATATCTTGTTCTACTGAGCATTTTTATCTGTGGATTATTGTGAAGATAATTTCCTCTTATGTTTTACTGTTCAACTGAATCAATGATTTTGTATTATAATAGTGTTACCTGAAATTGAATTTTGATGATTGAGGGTTTTTAACAAATATAGTAAGTGATTGTGATATAGCTTAGTTTAGTGGAAAAATTAATATAGGTAAAAACAGGATATAATGTTGCCGGTACCCCTTATAAATTAGGGGCTGCAAGGGGATAGAAAATAAGAACAAGAAAGTGTCACACAGCTGGGACCTATGAGTTTCTCTTGAGGAGCCATGCAGACTGTGGCTTAGGTTAATGATTTAGAAAAACAACCGAGTCACAGAAGATATGATAGCTTAAGTTCTTTTCATCTTAAAGTTGAGAGATGCATTCATAGTTCTCTGTGTGCATCATAGCCAAAACAAAATTTTAAATAATGACTTAAGATTAGGTTAAGATGTTTTAATTAATGGCTTTGAAGAAGAATATCTTGGGGAACAATTTTAAGTACATAGAGACACATTTTAATCATTGAACAAGGGCCTCACTGAGGTCAATGAACAAAACAAGGTCGATCTGGCTATTGCTGATTAGGATGGGATGGTGATCAAGGGTAATGATTAGATCATTATACCCATTTTGCCCTCATCTTCCCAATATAAAAAGCTGTTGATGGATGGGTGGGCACCATGAGCATACAAGGTAGAGCTGACCGATTGTTTTTCACATTGTTTGAATTTGTGATTCTTATAAATTTAACTTTGCAATAAATAATAAAGTGATTGATTGTAGGAAAATAAGACCAACCTGGAGTCTGCGTGAGTACCTAGCAATATGTGTTGTCAGAGGTCCTGATCATGCCTATCCATTCAATTTCAATGGATCAGAATGCAGCCTGGTTGCTGGAGGAGGGTATATAAGGCTCTCTCCATGGCTGAATAAGTCAGACTGCTATAGACCTTTTTGCCTGACTCCTGTCGCTAATGCCATGCCTTCTCCCTCCCTCCCCAAAGGGAGTTGTTAGGACACAGCAACAATTGATCTTTTCTTTGTAATAACAAAGTGCAACCTGCCAGGAAAGTAACTGGCTGTGAAAAACACCTTCCTTGCTTACACTTTTTATCTATAACAAATTGTTTGGGTATGAATGTATGTGAGTTCTTGGGAAAACTAGTTTTTCACCTGTAATATGCAAAATGTTTAATCAAGTAAAGGATATGGAAAACAAGCTGTTTTTTTTTTTTACTTGTATTCATTGTAACCATTTACTTAAAAAATAGACTGTAACCCGATTGTAACTTTATACCTCTTGGAAAATTTTCCTGGGGTTTATAATCAGAAGAGAAAAAAATAAATTGGCTAGAAGGAAGATTTTAAGAGAGACAGAAGGAAAGCATCAGGGAAGAAGAACAGAACAGAAAAGAGTAGAGTAGAATAATCAACAGTAAGAATGAAAAAATGAACTAAGCTTTGGCCCTCAGAAAAGTACTCCTATGTCTGTCTGCCCGTTTGCCTGCTCTGCATTCCTTCTTCTGATTCTCTGACCTGCTGAAGGCACCCTAGGCAAGACTGTGACATGTTGGCGGTGTGTGTGTGTGTGTGTGTGTGTGTGTGTGTGTGTGTGTGTGTGTTTCCCTTTTACACAGGGCCCAGAGAATTAAGTCCTACTCCTTCAGAGAGAAAAGTCAAGTTGAGTGATTAATTCTCCAATTCTGGGGATCCTCCTCAATCCCTGAGCTGCTGGAGGCTGCTCCTCATGGCAGTAATATGCATGTAATGTATGAATGTAGGCATGATGAAGGGTCCTCCTTATCCTTCTAACATTGTTTACTCATAGAAGTGCATAAACAGGAAAAACAACTTTTATGAGTACACAGGACAAAATGGCATTTTATATTTGCTTTGCATGTAAATCATAGAGGAATATCTGTATAATTATATCTGGTGAGGGAAGTGTATAGGTTTTAATCTTTAATAGAAAATGGAATTAAAGATACTCCACAAATGAAAGATTAGGCCCTAATATTATAAACAGAAAAATAAATTTTGCACATCATTTGTGGTATTTGTTTTGTAATTGGGGCTTGGTTTATTTTATTTTCTTGTGTGTGTATAAGGTTTATGTATTTATGTATCTGCATGCTCATGTCTGTGAGTTTAGGTATTTTTGTGGAGGTCAGACGACAGATTTGGGTATCTGTTCTTGCTTCCTATCTTGAGACAAGGTCTCATTTTTTCTTTATTTGTGTGTACAGCAGGTTACCTGGATTCTCCTGTGTCGTCCTCCCATGTCACTGGAAGAGGCTGAGATTACAGATACATGTGACAAACCCAGATTTGTGCAGTTTTTTCGTTTGTTTTGTTTTCTGTTTTGTTTTTGTTTTTTGTTTTTGTTTTTTGTTTTTTAAGACAAGGTTTCTCTTTTAGCTTTGGAGCCAGTCCTGGAGCTTGCTCTGTAGACCAGGCTGGCCTTGAACTCACAAAGACCTACCTGTCTCTGCCTCCTGAGTGCTGGAATTAAAGGAGTGCACTGCCACTGCCCAGCTTTTTGTGCAGATTCTAAGAACTGGAGCTCAAGTCTTTATGTTTGTTGACAAGGACATTTACCCCCTGTTGCCATCGACACAGTTCTGTTCCAGCATTCGAATCAATTGTAAACTATGTATAAAGGAATTAATATGAATGTTTTCTTGGAAAAGTTTTTGTCAAGTCTGGATGATGTGCTTTGTGAGAGATGACTGAGGCCTTCACCTGAGAAGGATGCGGAAGTGACTGTGCAATATTCTCCATGAGGAAATGTAAAGCTATGTATGGCTTCACTGTAGAAACCTGCATGGTAAGAGGAAGAAAAGTGAAACCTGAGAATAGTTGACTTAATTAAATTATAGCAATAGTTGGCTTTATATTAAAATAATTATCCAAATCTGCATCTTATATCTCTAGTTATTCATAACTTATTTCCTAGCATATACAAAAAATGGCTGTGAATGGGGTACCATTTCTTATATCTGCACATAATAAAATATAATAAACAAAACCACAGTACTGGCAAAGGATTAAAGTGACTTTCAAATTATATTTTGTTTATGAGTCTTTCTCCAGACAACATTAAATATAAACCACAAGAGTCACATTGTGTTTCCTATAAAAAATATCTAAGACAAACCTTTTTTCTCTGTGTTAAGATAGTAGCCTCTTATGTTATGTACACCCAGCAATAGTTTGGTGTTCCTTTTGGCAAAATAACAAAAAATAATATCTGTTTTGCTGAATTTCAGTGATTAAAAATAAAGTTTTATGCCATAAAATTATACCTATGAAGACTACTAATCCTAGCTCCATTCTGATTTTCAGATACTATGGGACATGTAATTGAATAGAGCAAGCAAAATAATTCAAAATCAAATAATCAGAAAATTCATTCTTTAGTTCAACTATTTTAAGCTGCAACTCCAATGTTTAGTGTGCTATGACCTGTCCTATATTTATAAAATGCACTGTGAAAATGTTTTCTACAAACACCTAGATTCTCTGTCTTCATATTCTGTTCTCAAATTTGAGATACTAATACCATATTTTACATTCTTCGTTTTAGCTTAAAAATAATGAATACCCACTTACATATTGTCATAGTAAATTACTTTTATTTTGTTTGAAAAGCTCTTCTTGTTCAAAATGATTTCTGAAAGCCTTGTTTCCTATTTTTCTACCACCCTTTTAAATATTGAGTCCACAAAACATTGTCACTAAGAATAAAGCTTCTCAGTCTCTGTCTCCACCCATCACTGGACTAAGGTTCTATGATGATATTTAAGACAGTCATCAGTCTGAGATGGGGCAAGGTCACTGTAGGCATCCTCTATTCCACCGCCCAGGATCCTAGCTGGGGTCATTCCTGTAAACTCCTTGGACCTTCTTAGAGCCAAGTCTCTTGCCAACCCCAGAATGGTCCCTTAATTAAGATATAAACTTCCCTGTTCCCATGTCCGTCCTTCCTCCATCTCAACCATCTCACTCCCCCAGGCTCTCCCCAATCCTCCCCTTCTCCCTTCTCACTTCCCCTCTCCACTTTCCCCCACCACAACCCCACCCCCATGCTCCCAACTTTTGCCAGGCAATCTTGTCTGCATCCAACTTACAAAAGGATCTATATATGATTTTCTTTGGGTTCACCTTATTATTTAGCTTCTCTAGGATTTCAAACTATAGGCTCAATGTCCTTTGTTTATGGCTAGAATCCACTTATGAGTATATACCATATTCATATTTGTGGGATGGTGTTATTAGGATAATGGTTACATATATATATGTTTAATATGTTTTAATATATATATATATATTTTAATAATATATATATTATTAAAAAAATTCTGACATTGGAACACTGGACTGAGCTCCCAACATCCATTTGAAGAACAGAAGAAGGGAGAATATGAGCAATGMTGTCAGGACTATGAGTCTTGRTCCACCCACTGAGACAGTGTGCCTGAGCTATTGGGAGCTCACCAAAGCCAACTAGACTGGGACTGAACGAGCATGGGATCAAAATGGAAGCTCTGAACGTGGCTGACAATTGCAGCAGGCAGAGAAGCCAATGATAATGTCACTGGGATTTTTCTGTACTATATGTACTGGCTNGAAGAAGGGAGAATATGAGCAATGATGTCAGGACTATGAGTCTTGGTCCACCCACTGAGACAGTGTGCCTGAGCTATTGGGAGCTCACCAAAGCCAACTAGACTGGGACTGAACGAGCATGGGATCAAAATGGAAGCTCTGAACGTGGCTGACAATTGCAGCAGGCAGAGAAGCCAATGATAATGTCACTGGGATTTTTCTGTACTATATGTACTGGCTTTGTGGGATCCTATTCTACGTGGATGCACACCTTCCCTAGTCTGGATGGAGGTGAGAGGGCCTTGGACATCCCATAGGGCAGGGCATCTTGCCCTCTTTTAGGACTGGAGTGGGAGTGTGGAGGTTGAGTGCTAGGGAAGTGGGAGGAAATGGGAATTTGAAATGTATTATTTATAAAGTATCAAAAAATTAAAAGAAGATAACCAAGGAAGAGATGGGAGCTAGGTAAAAAAAAAAAATCTTCAAGTGAGTTGTAGACTAAGAAATCAGTGACATTTTCAGAAAAATAAGGTACTGGGAGTGAGTTGCTTGGGCAAGAGTGTTACTCGAGTAATTGGGAAGATGAGTAGGGTTTTTATTTTGGGTATCCAGATGGCTGTATGAGCAGCCTTTTAGGACCTGGATGCTGGAGTCTTCTGTGTAATAGGGAAGACATTGGCCTATGAGGGGTTCTATGACATAAGTAGAGCCCTGGTGATGTCACAAAGCTGTGGGTGGGGGATGTGCAT
>LOJH01016081.1:0-11311 GCA_001685095.1 Ellobius talpinus | reverse complement strand
TGTGTGTGTGTGTGTGTGTGTGTGTGTTACAGAAAGGATGAGTCAGAGGCCTCAGCCACAGAACCCGCCAGGAAGTGTGTGAGCCACATGTTAACACAGAAGCTCTACCACCAGCCTCTGTCTGCTGTCCTCATTGTCCTCTCCACACAGCTTCTCTCTCTCCACAACAGGAACCGCTCCAGGCCAGGGCTGCTCTTGGCGGCCTGGGCTGCCTAATTGGTCTCCAGGTGCCTCTGCACAGCCCAGTGAGGGTCACCATGAATTTGACAGATACGTGGGTTTAGCAGAAGGAAAGTTAAAGCAAGAGAATGTATGGTTCCTTACCCATCAGAGCAGTCACTCATAAAACAGAAAAAAAGAAGAAAAAGGAACCACGAAGCCAAAAGGACACTGTTTCTACAGCAACTCTGTAGATGCTACATATGCAAAGTCTCAGATGCAAACATCCCAGGGGGTGGGGGGATTGGCACATGGTGAGAACCACAGCACTATCAGGCTCCCCACAGTGAGATTCAAGCAAGAATTCCCAGGTCCTGTCAGGACATAGCAGCTGCTGGACCTCCATTCCTCCTCACCTGCAGTCTGGCCTTCACCGGTCTCCCCAATCCTGTTATCATCAGGTGGCCACCCCAGAATTGATAAGACTGATCCCAATGCCTACCTGGTAACACAGCATGCTCAGATAATGTAGTTGGAGGTCTCCCTTTGAAAACACAGCATGGGGACCAATCTCAGATCTCTACACATACTGCCTATCCTAAGGGTGCAAAGAGTCTTCCAAAGTCTCCATCTACAAAGGGGTGAGGTCCCCTCACTTCCCAGGCAGTGCTCTGTAGATCCTCGACAGAGGGATCGGGTTCAGCCATCTGAGCTCTGATAGGGAGCAACTGAGAGGATGCAAATGTGCAGCTCCTAAGACATGGGTGAAGGGCTTGGGGTCCCCAAGGAAAATGGGCTTAGCCAGGATGTGGAGCCAAAGAAACCAAGCTATTCTCCAACTCGTTACTCTATATTCTCAGTCTTGCCACCAGAACATAGCTGCCTGTGTAGCGAGGATGCCCCACCCCCTTTTCCTCCACCCTCCAATGAGTTGACAATAAGTGATTACATGTAAAGTCCAGCCATGTTCACAACAATCAGAGATTAGCAACATCCAAGCAAACCAGCAAAAGCGGTTTGGGCCAAGAAGGAAGAATGAAGAGAAACAACTTGCATTTACATATTTGTCCCCACAGGCCCTCCCAGGACAACCATGAGAGGTGACTGACAAGCAGTGTAGACAGCAGAGCCCCCCAAAAGAGTAACGTTCCAATTAGTCCAAAGAAATGAGAGCCTGTTTCCCAGAGTCCCAATTAAATCAGAACCAATCAATGCTTGCTCCCATCCCTGCCATTCTGCTCAGGAAATAATGAGAAAAATGAGAGGGCCCCCGCCAGCAACTTCCGTGTGGCATCCTTTTGAAGCCCGAAAAATGCACCCCAGCATGGTTTGCAAGCATGCCCAGGAGCTGCTGCACCTGTGCCTTTAAGACAGCCTGGTGTCCTGGTCCCCACTCAGACTCGGAAGAATGCCAAAGAGGGTGCCCTCGCCCCACCCCCAACTGTGGGACACAGAGGAGCTCTGTGGGACCAGACCCGCCTGGTCTTAAAACTGTCTGCCTTGATTCATCACTGGATCTGGCGCTCTCTCCCCTTTTTCCACGCCATCCATCATGGGCCCCAGAACCAAGAAATCCAATAAAGACACAAAGGCGCAGCTCTGTGTTCCCAGCAGGCCCCAGAAAGGCTGTGCGAAGGCCCCAGCCCAGGCAATTAGCTGAATCCATGGGATCGCGTGCTGACGGTCTTTCAAAATCCTTTACCAAGCATTTCACAGGCAGCTGTTTGGGGAAGGAGGAAGCAAACAGACTAGGGCTAGCCCCATGCTCCAGCAGCACCAGGGGACCCAAGGGTGCTTTCAAGAGACCTGTGATGGGGAAGGAGCTAATTTCACTCCCAAACTGCAAATGAGAGAGGGCACCCCTTGAGTTATGTTACAATGAAAATGATCATTTCCAGGCCTTTTAAAACAATCCAAACTTCTGATGATCATAAGCAAGATTTAATAACAGGACTCACCTTCTCCTCCCAGCCCTGCACCACCCCATATTGAGCTCCAATGATGTAGACAGGACAAGAGATAGAGCTTCTAGACCCTTCCATTCACTCTGGGACTAACTGGAGCCTATTTATTTTCACATATTGAACAAAGGCAAGTATAGAGTTCAGAGATCTAATGTGAGCATGTAATACCTTAAAGTTCCAGTCTGCAAAGTTTGCATCAGTCTGCCCCACTCAGAAGCACATGGAACATTCCCATTCCCCCATTCCTGGACCAGCAGCTTCATCTCCTTCCAGGGCCTGGCACTGAGCCCCCTGGAGAAAGACAGTCAAGCCAGAGGGCTTTGAGTTAATGAGCTACATGGCTTCAGGACCAAGTTCAATACTGTGGGAGCTGGACTGAAATGAACTAAAATATTTTCCAAATTCAGTCACTTCTCAATTACCCTTGAGTGAACTGTCCATGACAACACAAATACCCCAGGCCCCCCAGAGCTTGACGCTGATGAAAGATGCTTAGAGTAATGTGTGTGTGTGTGTGAGAGAGAGAGAGAATGTGTTCCCAAACTAAATAAATAAACAATTGTTGAATAATTTTCTACTGTTCAAAACTTTTCCCATCCCTTCCCTTTCTTCACACGTGCATACAGAGAGTTGGTCTACAACTGGAAAAACCATCAGGCATAGCCCTGGGGACAGAGGTTCTTCTGAGATTTTAATAAGACACTAGGCTCTCTCTTTTCCTGAATAACCCTGAACTGGGAGCAAGGAAGTAATGAACTTGGACCTCCCCAGGAAGGAGGGAATCGAACACTCAACTCAAGGAGCCCCAGACTTACCCTTGCAGACCACACTGTTCTCGGGCTCATAGCCAGGCTTACAGGTACAGCGTCCAATGGGCACCATCCATTCTCCATCCCCGTTGCAGTAGAGTTTTATGGGCACATCCACTTCCTCGGCATTGGGGATGCATGTGCCCCGAGCAATCACCAAAGATGTGCTCTCTGCTCCAGTCATGGTTTCGGGGAACACTGCGAAATTTTGCACAATGCTGGGACACTTTTTGAAGAAAACACGGACAGAAAGGAGAGACATACAGGCTCCATAATCCTGGAAAGCGAGGTAAAAACCATTCCGAGTAAGAGGCCCAAAGCTCCTAACTTCTGTGTTGACCTTCATCAGCCTTCCCCCAAAATCCACCTGGGAGAAGCTCTCATCTGCAGCAATGGTGTCAACTTTGAGGTAGGGGGCTTCAGACCAGAAGGCTGACTTCTTGGTGGCGATAACAGAGTCAGTCTCATAGTAGTACAGGTTGAAGGTCTCCTTGCAGGAGCCTGGGACATTTGGGAGGCTGCTGCAGTCTCTCACAGTGAAGCGCATCTCCGTGTAGATGCGATGGGCGCCCCGTCTGTTGATAAAGGTGGTGAGCAGCCAGTTGTTCTGGTTGGGTTCAAAGACGTTGCATACTTGGTAAGTACGGATAGTGTTCAGGTTTTCATCGTAGCCACTGACTTCTTCCCACTGTCCCCGGCAGGCCACAGGCGCACACATGCAAAATCAGAAAGGCGAGAGTGAGAAGACCAAGGAGGCAGTCCAGGAGAGAACCCTCCCCCCNCCGGAGTGCTGCAGGGCTTCACGAGCCCACCAGTCCCACTGCTCCACCCAGCAAATGAGCTCATACAGCCATGCCTGTGTTCTAAAGATCTGAGATTGAGCGTCACAGTGCTCTACAACCCACCCCCAAAGACAACAGATTTAACTAGGAAGAGCATTCCCTCAGCCAGGCGTTGTTGATGCACACCTTATTTTCCAGCACTCGGGAGGCAGAGGCAGGCAGATCTCTGTGAGTTCGAGACCGAGCCTGGTCTACAGAGCAAGTTCCAGGACAGCCAGAGCTGCAACACAGAAACCCTGTCTCGAAAAACAAAACCAAAAACAAACAACAAAAAGCATTCTCTCATCAAACTTGGAAATCTCATACTATGTGTAGCCTTTATTGTCCATCATTGAGAGCAGGTACCATATTCTTCGCTGCCGACAGCCTCTACTCTATGAATTAGAGATCCAGTTATTAAAAAATTCCACAATGGATATCCCCACCTGTGAGCCTAATATCTTTATTGTGGAAAAACTCCTTTATAAACCTCTGTAAAGCATGTGAAAAGGAACTTTTTTTCTTGTTTTGTTTCTCAACAAACTTAGATTCCCGAACCATTTCTTTTGGAAGAGCAATCCATTTGAGAGAGCTAGACTGTAAAACAATGGGGGCTGCTAAGAGATACTCTTAATGAAGTTAATTAAGCTCCTGTGTGAAATTTTCAAGCTGAGATACGATGGAGCAGCAACGTGGGAGGATGGTACTTAGAGAGGAAGGACCATCGCTTACCCCAGGAGCGACAACCGTGATTCATATTGGAAAACCAAACTCATATTTCAGAATCTTTATGTAACAGAGGAAGAGTAGGGAACAGCACATTTACTTCCCGGCCTTCAAGAGTCCCACAATTGTTCAATTATCTCCAGTTCATGGCTAATAAGATCTCATGTAACCCCTCCACGGCACATGGCTATAAGAGAAGTTGTATAGGAGGAATGGTACTTTAGCCTCAAAACTTCTAGAGGGGAATTTCTGCAACAGGTAATGGGAGGAAGATGATAACTGAAGAAATCTTTATCCCTGGTGTTACAAAGGAAGACACAGTGTCAAGGGTGGAGGGGACAATAGAAGGACATCTAGAGAGCTGACCTACATGTCCAGGCTTGTCAGGCTCTCTCAGCCCTCCTAGAGTACCAGTTCCTGCTCCAGCCAGAGTATCTGTTGTGTTCCTTCCAGAAACCCTTGGAGACTAAAGGTCACTCTTGATTTGCTGTCTAGATGTAGTATCATCTCTCCCATAAAGCAACCAGCATCCTATCTGTCATTCGATTTACACCCCTTCTCTCTCTCTCTCTCTCTCTCTCTCTCTGTGTGTGTCTGTGTGTGTTCATAGCGTAGGCTGATCTTGAGCTTGCTATGTAGCTACTCCCGCTGCTCCCTCCCCAGAGGTATTGCAGGCAGCTATCACTACAGCTGTGTATGCAGTACTGGAGGTTGATCTCTGGGCTTTGTGCATGCTAGGCCAGCACTCTGCTAACTGAACTACAACCCCGGATCCTTGCAATCACTCTTCTGGCCCCCAGCACCTCTCCTTACTCAATTTGTAACACCAAGATTTTAATGTTGCAAGTTCCATCTTTATATGTTTGACCTGGGATGCCTTTCTGGTCTTTGCTGGAGTAACTGCAACTCTGGAAAACCTCCCAGCTTCCAGTTCACACTACCCAGGCTGGATAGCATACTGCATCCGGGTACTTGCTCTACCATTTCTCCATCCATAAGAATACAGATGCACTGACATTGAAGCATGCCACCCCACCAGTGGTTGCTGAGTCCCTAAAGTATCACAGCACATAAAAGACATTGAGCATCTGGACCCAGAACTAGAATAGATATCATGCATATATGAGGATTTGTCTGTTCCCACGCCCAGTAGCAGGGCCACCAGCTGAGCAAAAGCTCTACTCCATAGCTCATGTGGAATATAAATCCACGCTGTCAAACCTCACCTGGGCTTTGCTTAATTTCTTATTGATCTCTGGATGTAGAGGAGCCATGTTTTTTTTTCTTTTTTAAAGACTGTGTTATGTTCTATTTAAATGTGTTTGTGGAAGTTTTGTTCTGCTTGACCAGGTTTTGGAAACCAGAAAGAAAATAGATGAGGGAGAAGTTGCTGACAGCATTTCAGATGGCTTTCAGGCCTCCCTTCCCATTTCAAGACATTTTCCCTGCTGACCCAACATGACTTTGGAAGAAAGAGCAGGCAGCTTTCTTTCAGTGTTCTTGAATTGTTTAAACCCAGCAGGTCTCATGAACCATTATTCCAGCAGGGTCTCAGCATAAACGTTGGGCCCTTTGGGTGATGCCCCAACAGGTGAAATATATGACCTCATTCAAGGCAGAGGTCTAGACACAGCAAGAGCCTCTGGCCACCCAACAACTAATGCAGCTTTGCCGAGGAAAGGAAGTCCTACCTACCAGGCTCACCTGGGCACCAAGGCCAACACACTGAATGTCCTGAGATAAACAGAATGAGGACTTCACTCAGAAGAGCTGGGATATTGAGAACATTCATCTTCGAAAAACGACACTGATTAGTGTTGTAAGCCCCATCAGAGGTAATCGTTTCAGACATTAACCTCTCTGGGCCTCAGTTTTCTCATCTGTAAAATGAGGAATCATACTGGGTGACCCCGAGTTGTAAAATTCTACAGATCTAATTGATTCTGTGACAGCTCCTCCGGGAGCGATCAAATCAAATTAGAGGGGATGGAGCTAGATATTCAAAGGGAAAAAGGAGAAAGAGATGGAGAGGAAGGAAAATAGCTCCCCGTGGTTTGGCGGGAAAGGAGGCTACAACTACAGCATTGTGCATTAATTTCCCTCCGGCTTCCATTCTTCTCCTGTCAGCTGGTGCTGTGGGGGTGGGAGGAGGAAGAGAGAAGACAGGGATGGAGGAAAGACAAATAAAGGATAAGCAGCAATTACTACGATAGGGAGGGCCTTAAAGAAAGAAGATTTCAGTTCACGGAGACAGACTAGGATCGGCTGGCATTCCCAGCAGGGAGGGACAAACATTGTTATTTGTTGATGATACACAGCATCCGTCTCATTGCTTTATGGCAAAACCTCAGTCATTCATCAGGGGAAATGTTTTCTAGACACCAGCTTTATGCCAGGCATTCCATTAGCCACCGGGGATAAGGCAGTGTGAAGCTTCGGATTGAGGAGCAGGAACAGAAACTAGAAACTTATCAAAATAACTAAATGATTACAATTGTGATAATTAATGGGAGGTTATGGTATGCCAAGAAAGGGGATGTATATGTAAGAAATTTCCCCAAAAGTCTACAAGTGGATAGGCCTTGCTCCAGCCTAGTTTCTAGTTTGAGATATCTTCTAAACATTGAACTTTGGACATCTGTGTGCCTCCTCTCTAGAACTCATCTCTGTTTGCTGTACTCAGGTGGAAATCCAAGGTTTTCATCATGCCCTGCCTCTCCTCTGTTTTATTCCTCCCATGCCTGCTACCTCCAGCTTCGTGTAAGACTCTGTTGTGTGAGCGCCATCCCTGAATGACACCAGCTTGCTTTTACCCACCACAGGGCTTTTGCATTTGTAAGCCTCTGGGGACAGGTGCTCTGTCCACTTCTGCCCCTAGGATATATACACTTCTCCAAGACAACCCCTCCTCATCCACCCTATCCATTCAAAATTCTAGTTCCAGGGGATCTGATGCCCTCTTCTGGCTTCCTTGTGCACTGACACACATGTGGTGTGCCTACACACATGTGGTGTGCATACACAGGTCGGCAAACACTCATACACATAAACTAAAATTTAATCTTTATAAAAGAATTCTGATACATAGCGGGATGGGAGGCAAATTTGTACCATTCCAATCAAAAATTACAATCATTGACTCAGGCATTTTACTTGGAGAATCATTCCTCAGATAAATTTTCACATATAAATTCAGATATGTACATAGTTTTTCACGCAAGACATGATTACCTCCAGAGGTAGCTGTGCCTCTTAGGGTCACATTCAGCAAGCCTTCTCAGGATCTACTTCAAGGAGCTTTGCACAGCCATGATGGAGGGAAGAGCCATTCACTGAGATAGAATTTCTCACCAACCATTACTATAAATCCTATTTGTGGAGCACATTTCCTACTTTGCCATACATCAGACTCTCTATAACCACCCCTCTTCTTGGATTTCTCGATTTAATTCTTTAATGTGACTGAAGAGCTTTGTTAATATCCATTAAGTGGCAAATGACTAGACAAAATATAATGTTTCCGTACAGTGGAATATTGTTTGCAATAGAAAGGGAGTAAATTGCTGATACATATTAAAAACAGGAGTGAATCCCAAAAACATGATATCAAGTGAAGGATGCTACATGCCTCAAAAGGCCATGCATTATATGATGATTCTAGACACACATGGAGTCAGAAGAAACAAACAGAAAAGTAGTTTTTCCTGGGCCTGGGGAGTCAACTGGGGAATGACTGCAAAGGGGCACAAGTGGGTAAAAAATTTTCTTTTGTAGGTTGATGGGAATGTCCTGAGATAGGACTTTGATGATCAAAAATATTGCAAATTTACTAAAATAATGTAACTGTATGCCTAAAATGAGTATATCTACAGGATAAAAATAAATACATCACTAAAGCTAAACACAAACTTTCTTCTTTGGGGCAGTTTATACCTCAGCTCCCCAACAACACAGACTTGGCCTGTGTCATTCACAAATACCATGCCCACAACAGCCCACACCTCTGCTCACACTATCTCCTTACCCAAAATGCCCTTCTCACTCCTTTACCCTTCTACCTTCAGCTTCTTAAACAGTGGGTCACTACCCTGTATTTGATGACACAAATGCATGTGGTGGTCACACACACAGAGGCACAAGTGTGCACACACACATTCATACACAAATTAACAATAGCAAAAGGTTTCTGAGAACAGAAAGACCAATGATTAATGCAAAATCAACATGCAATAAATCCAAAATATCTTTGACAATGCTCAACATCCTGTGACACACAGCTTCACTGCTGCTCTCATTCTGTACACACAATATGCATGCTTCATTCTGCACATGTCATACCATGCAAGGCCAGCAAACTCAAACACCGTAGCTCAGATTTGAGCCAATCAAATGCTCTAAACAGTGGCTTTTTTTTACTGTATGTAAGCATGTTCTACAATGTATTAACAAAACCAAGATGGTTTAATGACAGAAAACAAAATCAATATTTTCCTACCATCACTCCTCAGCATCCATCAAATCAGTACATCTTTGGGTTCTATTTTGTTAGGATGTCTAATTTTTTAAAGTGCTTTTTGAGTTGCTGACTTGAGTTTCATTTTTTAAAAAAAAATATTGAGTTAGAGTTAACTTGGGTTTGGGATTGAGGTAGAATTTCCAACAACTTTGGAAATGGCCCTAAACATACTTCTGACATTTGGTATTGTGAATTAATATAAATCAGTGTTCTCAGCACTGATAACCATAAATGCAAAATATTGATCAACCTTGAAATACTGAAGATGCTGCATTCCTACAGTATCAACTACTTAGTCAAGAGTTAATTCTTCATCTATAAAACATGCAAGCACACCCACGTCATCAGTGTGCAAATTTGCATCTGTCTTTAATAAATGCTAAGATTATATAACTGACAAAGATATGTTTTAAAATAAATGTCTTTGTGATTCACTATTGATAAAAGTCTGGTTTGCAAACCTAATTTATAGGCTTATGTACCCAGGTGCGCATAAACTCTCTGGGACAAATGGCGTTCAGGGAAGAAGTCTAAGTAACACAATTCTAAACCAACTGCCAAATATTCCTTCAGTCTGTCTTGTTTCTGGATGAATAAATGATGCTAAGTAAAGACAGCATCTAGAAGTAGCCAAGAAGACATCCCTGTAACCGGGATTAGAGACCTGAGTAGTACCTGAAAGTGTCCCAAAGGCAGGGTGAGACTCTTGGTTTCAGAATCCCATGCCAAGATGGGATTTCCCACACTGGAGGCCCATCAGGCAGTCAGCTGGTGAACTGTGTTCAGACTGTCCAAGCACAATTGACCATTTTTGCAGAATCCTATTTCTTCTAACTGGCCTCTCTCACACATTTCCAAAACCACTGTCCTATGGATGGGGCTTACATGACTGGTCTTGTTTCTGTATGCTTTTGTTGCTGTTGTCGTTGCTGTTGTTTTGCCAGAATAAGGCAAGAGATGCCAAGGACTTAAGCCAAGAGCACCTGCTCTCACATGCAGGCCCAGAAGCCACGCCCACTTCTAAGTATTGTTGAAGTTCTGAAAGACCCTAACACCTTCACCTGACCTGTCTGCCAAAAAACCATCTGATCTCTACTACACAAAGCCAAAGAATGGCAGACCTGACTGGACACCATTCAAGCGGGACAAGAGCTGTTAACAAGCAGACAGACTGAGGACATTCTGTGACAGCTGCACACAAGTCAGGTGGCAGACACATGGCAGGACTGAGTACCCTACAGTCCTTCCTTTAAGGAGTCTCGGGCCTCACTTCCCCCATGATGGTGTCAATTTAAATCTGGATGGAGATTAGTTTCCAGAATGCTTCAAGCATGAGTGAGTTTATTCCACACAATTTAACATTTGGTAGTACACTCTTTCCAACTTCTCTTTAATTGCTTTGTGTATGTGACTTTGGTTTCTACTGCTGGGCTGTGAGCTCCTTGAGGACAGGGAATTGTGTTTTGACTAATTTATTAGTTCATGTCAACAAGCAGCATCATTCTGTGTGTGGAGCTTTACAACACTAGCGCCATGCAGCTGTGTTTTATCCAGGAATATGGAGGACCCAATGAAATACACCGGTCTTGGTACCATCTCATGTTTATCCTAGATGATCTCATCCACATGCAAGGATGCAGCTGCCATGGAGTACATCACCAGTTTCACTGCTCCCCGCTGCTCAGGCTGCCTGCTGGACATTACCTGCAGATACCTGGAATTCTCCTTTCTTTCTGCAACCCTGTGTCCACACAACCCCGTGTCCACACAACCCCATGTCCACACAACACCATGTCCACACAATACCAAGTGCCTAGGAATAATGGCGCTCTTTCTTCTTTACCAGTGCCATTTCTGTTCCTCACAGGGGATTAGCTAACAAATCTTTCTTCTATTCTCTCCTCTTTGGTGCCTCTACCCAGTGTCCTCTTCCTTTCCGCCTTTTACCACTGACTCTTCTCTCCCCTCCCAATGGCTTTCCTGGTCTCTCTTTTTAATTCTTCTAACCCTATGAATCTGCTAAAGCACAAATCCATTTCCTCCATGGCCATCCCTATAAAGGGTTAGAACAGTGTTAAGGGCCTCACTGTACTCCATGGTGTCCAGCCCTCCAAAAAACAAACAACAACAACAACAACAACAAAAAACTAGATTTCATAATACCAGAAGATGCAACAGAAGCTACTAAAAGAGGCAGCCAACAGTCCTACACGTAAAACCTATAAACCACAGCAATGACCAATGGCATGACAACCCTCAGGGTTCATGTAGGGCGCCGCAGCGCCGCCATGTTCTCACTTGCCACCGCCATTTGGC
>LOJH01016080.1:8163-23046 GCA_001685095.1 Ellobius talpinus | reverse complement strand
TGGAAGAGCAGGCAATGCTCTTAACCACTGAGCCATCTCTCCAGCCCCTCTTCAGGCACTTTGCACACAGTGCTGAACTGGAAGTCCCAGTGGTTAATAAGCAGAAAGGCAAACCGAAGCTTCTAATATCATTTAAAGCACGTTTCGAACTTGTAGCCAGAGAACAATCTTGGAGAAAAATGTAATCGTTCCTCTGAAAGACAGACATTTGACTCATCAAAGTGAAAGACTGTTGTAGAAGGATATTAATAAATTTTTAGAATATATATATAATTAAACAATGCAATTTTCTATGATAGCAGTAGCTGTTTTGCTGTGTGGCAGGCACCACCCTGGAGTAGCCCTTTTGCAAACAGGATCTCTGCCAAGTATAGTGGCCTGACATCAGAAAGCTTCTGACTAGTGATGGCTACGTAGCCCAAAGGAAAAAGTGAATAGAAAAACATGTACTCGATTTAAGGCATCAAACTAGAAATAAAGATTAAATTATATAACCCTGTGATACAAAATAGTTCAAGGTTCATAAGTGAGCAGATTAATGTGCCTTCCCCAAAACCATAATGTGTCTCTCCTGCAGTAAGCTGAGCACTGCCTGCCATGTGCTCCGTAAAGTCACTTTGAGCCTCTGCAGTGGTTGGTCCCCTCTCTGAAAAGCCCTTCCTCTCATCCTTTCTAGCTCTGCTCATTAGGTCTCCTACAAGCCTTCCAGCCCCAACTACCTCTTGCGCCTTTACAGTTTGTAGCCTGCACTGTTCATCTGTCAATCTCACTCCACCTTGTGCCAGGCCCTGTATGACTGTCTTGAACTGCTATTTAAATTCCTGCCTATTTGTCTTGTTTTCTTAATAACGAGGCTCCTTGCACAGTGCCTGCCAACCATGGGCATGATGGATTCTCCCATTTGTCAAGCCTTTGCTGAGTGCAGAAGCCTGAAACTGAAGCCTTCCTTGGCAGTCAGCAGTGACCAAGGCGTGGTTCCAGAGCCTCTTCACAGAGGGAATTTGCCAGCTTTTCCAGCATGGGCTCAAGCTGGTAAACTGACTGGTACCTTGCCGAATACCCAGGCTGCTTATATAAGCAGTTCTTTCTCCAAAGGGTTTCAAAAGCAGCCTTTCAGAAGTAGCTAATTGAAGAACACTCAGAGAGAGGTTCCTGCTTGTGGATACTAATTGTGACAATTTACTCTGCCTGAATGATCATGAAATCCCTGGAGGCCCCTTAGCAGGAAGCAAAGCTCAAGGGAGGCTATTAACCATTTAGCCTTCTCTAAGCACCAGGGAATAAAAATTCCAGTTACAGCAGAGAAGGGAGAGGCAGTGTTTATTACAGCTAAGCCCCATCCAGGAGATAGGGAAATCTGCAGCGGTAGCCAACGTGAGTGCAGAGTGTGCTCACCTCACTACCAGCCAAGGAAGGCTCTCCCCAACGTGCTGATGAGAAAAACAAACTTGCTAGGATCACGTTGGTAGAGCCTGCAAAGGCTGTCCTCCAGTGACAGCCATCTGGGTGATTGCTGCCTGTGGCAGGCTAGCCTGCTAGTGTGACTCTGGCCCCTTTCTAGAACACTGGGGTAGGAGTGTGAAGGGATGTTTTATTAGGGTGACTGCATTACTCTCCTTGAGCAGATTATTCATGATAGGAGGGCACAGGGAGGAGGAGGAGCCTATGAGCCCCAGCTGGAGGAGGAGAGATAACTCTGAGGCCCCAGTCCTGAGGCTGTGGATAGGCAGGCGGGCGGCAGTGCTGAGGACCAGTCCTGAGTGCTGTGTCATGCCCCTCGCTTGACATGGCTGCCTGGGAGAAGCTAGTTTTGTTATGCTTACAACTATCAGGTGGCAAGCTGCCACCCTTTCTGGAGAATCCAAACAATATGTATTTATTCTTGACCTCTGCTTGGCCATGGGTGAGTGCTTGGCAGAATCCCTGTAGAGCTTTCTCCAGGCTCCAGTGCCCAGATGCTGCCTTGAACTAACTGGGTTTAGATCTAGGCATGAACTCTGTAGCTCAAGTCTCAGGCATCTTTTGGGGCAGCTCTTTGATGCACTGCTATTCAGAGTCACAGTGTTTGCTTGAACACTGTGCCTTCCAGGACAGGCCCAATCCTCCATCTATGTGGGCCCTACAGATTGTGAAAATTGGTCAGCCAGTGTTATGCTCCAGTCTAAATATGTGTGGTGTTTCTGGGTAGTAAATAAACCAATCCACAAAGGAATCTGAGTTGGGAGCTGTAGAAAGAGAAGAGGGGAAAAAAAACAAAACAAAACCAAAACTCACAAAAGGCTCAAGTATCAGTGTCAAATAGAATCACTGTACAATAGAGGTACTAAAAATGCATTTGTACCCCATCACAAAAGCATCAACTGTTCCTGTGAAGATCTGAAAAAAAATTGCTAACGATCCCACCTACCAGACACAGTTGTTGTTTGTCTTTTGTGGTTCTGTTTCCCATGAAACTACAGCTTTGTACGGGTCTTTTTCTCAGACAATAGCAAGCTTTGGCATTTCATTAGCATTGAATAATGCCATCATTATTAAAAGCTGTTAATAAGTTCCTGATAGTTGGACATTCTCTAGGTACCTTTAATTCCTGTTGCCCAAGAAGCCCAGCTTAAACTTTACCCCTAACCCTAGTCTGACAATGTATGAAGCCTGACCTTGGTTCATGCCTTTCTTTCCCATTGACATCAGGGTCATTGTGAGTCATTGTAACTTTTGTGTGTTGCGTATGTGTGCAACTTGGTCTCCAGCCTCCTGAGAACTGCTTAGGTCCTTTTTGGATGTGAAGCAAGGCTATATGAACTGAGGGACCATAACTTTCCTCTTACTGCATGTCCCCAGCTGAGGTGGTGGCTTAGAGTCTCTGATGGGAACAACCCTCTGCACCTACCCAGCACTAGAACACTCAAGGTAGTCCTGAGCTCCTGTGGTATTGGAGAGTGCACCATCTGCCCAGGTCTAGGATGCTCAGGTTCCCTCAGAACCAACTACTAACTACTCTGTGACCTTGGGAAGGGGACCAACCATGCTCGGTGTTTTCCTGGGGACCTCACAAAGTGGGAAACAAAGGAACAGAAGCAGGTGGAGGTGCCCTCAGAAGCTGCATGCATACTGTGGAACATTTACAGAAGACTTCCTTGAACAGACAGCAGGAGACTCACTCTCTGCTCTTCTCCTAGGCAGCGCGCACTCATCGGCTGTATGAGCTTCGGGGTGAGGTCCCTTTTGACTCCAGACAAGGTGAGTTCACAGGAAACTTCTGGAGCCATAGTCCACTTAGGCCCTAACTGCTATAGACATGCTGGCCCTGGAAATGCTTGGGTTGAGCTGCTTTCTGTGACATGGTGTCCCACTGAGGCAGGCATTGGTAAGCTTAAATTATAGGCTGCTGTTGTCACTGGGCTGGCTAGGGGTTTGAGTCCCAAAATGGGATGTAGTACTCCTAACCTGCTCTGGGTGAGGGGAACGGGCACCTCTGGTAGCCCTCTACAAAGGGTCTCTTGATGTGTCTTCTGGGTGCAGGAAGGGGCAGCACAGGCACTGATGGCATCCCTCTTAAGGTGGGCTCATAGGAACCTTCCTTTGGGTCACTGTCCCTCACCTGCCCTTACTAGGCACTGCAGCGAGCCCCAGTCTGGAAGCGCTGAGTAGGCGTGGGTGCACTTCTCCACACCTTGAAAATGTCCTTGTTGCTTGTTTTGTGTCCCTGCCACTTAGCTTTATGTCCTGGAATGAAGTCACGAGATGGCTGTGTGGAGGTCCTTTCGACCACCTGGCTGCAGCCTTGACTTCCATCTCCTGTGGGAATGAAGAGAAGGTGCTTCTCATGGAGACTGCACAGAGGTCTCGAGTGTCTGCTTTGATGACCTCCACGCTGCTCTTCACTCCTTCCTTTTTGTCTTGTAAACAAACATTTCATGAGCACATATTGTTTACCAGGGTCAATATTAAATATGTCCAAGAGCCTGGCTGGAGGCAGGCAAGTCCCTAGTTGTTCTCTAGGGTTAAGAGGCTAAGGGAGGACCACTTCTGTCCAGAGCTTCAGAAAGGCTTCTTGGTGTGGGTGGTTGAGGAATGATGTCCAGCTGCTGGTATTTTTGTTTGTTTGTTTTGCCGCTTTTGAGGGGTTAGTGGTACTTTGGCCTGTTTCCTCTGCCTCTTTGGTCTAATCATTCCTTCTCTTCACAACAGGAGATCAGTGGCTGGTATTATCTGCTAGGGGAGGACCTGGGCCGGACCAAGCACCTCAAGGTGGCTAGGCGGCGGCTCCGGCCCTTGAGAGGTGTGTGTACAAGCCCCTTGAAGCTCTCCAGCCCTTAATGAATGAAATATGAGTCTGTGACTTCTTGCTGGTGCCTATAGGACCCCAGACTACTCCTGCCTAAGACATCATTGTTATATGATGGGCTTTTCTCAGAGTTTGTACCACCTGCCTTCACACAGATCAGTCCCCTGCCTCACCCACAGGAACTTCACTACTCCCCAAGTGTCTCTGTCCCAGGCTCTATCTCATCTGTGATGTTTTGCTGACCTTAGGGATTCTACCTCTACAGGCATGGCTTTCAAGCCTGCATGAAGGTGAGGCCTGAGGCTTGGATTTTATATGCCCTCAGTCCTGTTCTTTCCTTCCCAGACTTGGCTCCTGAGCCTCTGCTTGCTCTGAGCCTTGGCATCCTTCCGTCCTGGAGTCCCTGACACTCTCACCCCTGACTGGTTTGTGCATGGGCCCTTGTGCCAGCGGGAACTTTCTGACTTGGCTTTTATCACCTTTCAGATGTGCTGTTGAGAATGCCAGGAAATGGGGACCCTGAGAGTGGGGAGAAACTCCAGGTAGGTGGGGGACACTCCTGGCTGGGGCTGGTGGAACCTGAGCATGGTTCTCTGGTCCCCTTTTCGTCAGCCTCTTGACCCAGGAAGAAGGCAACATTTGGTGTTTGGAACTCAGCAAGTCATGCATTGTAAAGGAGGATTGTTGATTTTCCTAAGTGTGCCGTTGCCCTGTATGTAGTTATCCATGCCCTTTGCAAGGGTGGGAGAGAGCCAGGAAACACAGGTGACTGGATCTTTTGGAGTTTTTGACCTCTGGTAACAGAATTCTTCCTCCCCCAGGTCCCCAGAACCTGTATCTCTTCTAGAATCATGGCTGTGTCTTCTTCACAGGTTACTCCTGCTGGGGCTGGGGAGTAGCCATGACTCTGAGCCTGAAAGTTATAGGTTTCTGGCTTCCTGCCAGCTTTGAATCTGGAGAGGAACATTATATAGGGATTTGGAAGAACTGTCCAAAGTTTTTTCAGTCTCTTCAGTGCTGACACGGGGAGAAGGCAAATCCACTCCCAGGGATAGTTCTCTCCTTGGGATCTGTTGTGTTCTAACTCTCATCATCTCCTGTGAGGTGGTGGTCACCACCCCACCTTACAGCTAAGGGGACATACAGATCCACAGGTGTTATGTCACTGTGGCCACGCAGCCAGCAAGAGGTAAACAGTGCCTCTGGAAAGGGTGTGCACTGCCATGCTGTCTCTAGCGTGTGGAGAAGACGTGATGTTAGCACGCTCCCCGAGCTCTTGCAGTCTAGGAGACCTCTTCATTGGCTGCGCTCATCCCTTCTCTTATACACTCTGGAGTGGTTACACCTGCATGGGAAAGAGCCTGGGTTCAGCCCTTGCAGGACATCCTGTAGAGATGGTAGCAGTTTGCTACCCGTGGCTTCTGAGCACTTGACTGGAGCAAGCAGGCCTGAGGAACTGAACCACAGCTTCTGCTTCACCTGAGGTCATTTCAGTTTGTCTTGTACAGATATCGAGCTCCCGTTATAGTGCTAGGGTAACTTTCCAGATGTGTTTTCTAGGGCCTCACTAGGAATTTAAAAGCTTCCCCTAGCTTTAGGGATAGTTTCCAAAGATCTCCCCACTCTCTGTGATGGGATAGTGACTATAGATCTGCCCTGATAATAATATGGGAATTACTTGAACATCAACATTGCAGGTCTCTAGGTGGCTTTGTGAAAGACCTACTTGGTGCTAGATTCTGCATATTGCCCCATGTCCTGAACGACACTGTTCTCAAGTGCATTCATTGGATCTGGGGACTTGTGTACCTGAAGATGCCCATAGTGCTTGCCAGGTACAGTGATTGACAGAGGTTTGGGAAAATAGGAGGTCACGTATTCAAATCCACTTGAAAGACCTAGAGATGTAGGGCACCGGCCCATGATCACCTAGCAACCAAACCAAGGGACCGCCTTTGTTCTAACAATATGAGTGAGCAGGGAGGCTTTTCCAGGGCTCCTAGGAGGGCAGAGGGGGCTGGGCTCATTCTGTGCCACTCACAAGACCTGATCCTAGAACTACAAAGTACTTGACTGCAGGGCCTGGGATTCAACTGTAACCTCTTGGGCCTCCATTTTTTTTTTGTTGTTAAGATGTGGAGGCTGGAGCCCCATGACTGGGAACCCACTGCACATCTGTGTGCCGTCAGTCTCTCTACATAGCACACTTTTATGAATGAAAAGTAGCTCCCAAGTGCCCATCAGTCTCCAGATGTTTTGTGTTCCCTGACTTCCACTGGATTTGCTCCTGGGGATCCTGGGATTTGCAGGGAGGTGTGCTGTTACAGAACAGCGAGGTTTTTTTTTTTCTCCTGCTTGAGTTTTCCTCCAGCAGGCAGTGAGGGGTGTTTATGAGAACACTGGACTCACAGAGTGGCCCAGGGCAGAGAATGCAGCCAGAACAAAGGTGCCCTCTCCCCGCCAGGCCTGAGGAATACTAACTAGTTGACAGGAATTTTAATATAAAACTCTCCCTCTTCCTTGTCATTCTGAGGTTTCAGGAAGCCTTCTGGCTTATCTGCAGAGGCACACAGCGCAAACAGGGTTCAGGGAGGTGAGAGGTGATTTCCTGCCATTCTTCTGTGGGGCGGGCTTCCCAGGGCGGTCATGCCAGGCTGACGGGGCGCAGTGCAGGCTCCCGCTGCTGGGGGGAGAGCTGGGTTTCATGGGGAGGCAGCCGAAGCAGGACCCACAGCCATGAACCGCTTCCATGGGCTCTGCAAGGTGTGTTCAGAACGCCGCTACCGGCAGGTGGGTGCTTGGTTCCACTGGGGAGTCAGGGATGGGAGGAGCATCCATATAGGATCTCTCTCCCCACAAGGTCTTCATTGCCTCCTCCTGTCCCCTGCAAGCTCATTTTGATGTGGGGAGAAGTTAGAGGCAGAGACTGGACCCATGTCCCTTCCTGCTACCTAATGCCTCATGTCATGGGCAGCTGAGGCCAGTTCTATGTATCCTTACCACTGGCTGGTGTCCTTGATGAGATGATTTAGCTGATTTTTTGCTTTTATCATCTGGGGAAGTGGTGATTTTTTTTTTACGCATCTCAGGTCTGAGATTGCCAATGGTTTTGGGCTGGGGAGTTGAATAACTCCAGAGAGCTACAGTATTACTGACCTTCCTGTTTCTAGTGGCCAGTTGCACCCATTTGTTCCATGTATGTTGGTGGGTGCTTCTATGTGAGATAGGATATTCTGTGTATGCATAAGTTTTCCTCTCTGCTGTCTTGAAGTGACTCCACATTCCTGTGGCTTTAGAGTCCACTTCACTAAGTCTGCCTCTTAGTTCCTGGGCTGGGAGGCTGGGCAGAGTCAAACTGATAGTAACGATCACCCTAAGACTCTTTTAAAACTAGGCTTTTCTCTTTCTTTCTTCTTTCTTTCTTTCTCTCTCTCTCTCTCTCTCTCTTCCTCCCTTCTTTCCTTCCTTCCTTCCTTTCCTTTTTTTTGAGATAGGGCTTCTCTGTGTAGCCCTGGTTGTCCTTGAACTCAGAGATTTGCTTGCCTCTGCCTCCTGAGTGCTGGGATTAAAGGCATGGGCCACCACCACCCCCCAGCTAGGATTTTCTTTCTTATAAAATAGAAATGGGTTGGGTATAAAGGTAAAAGATACCCAGATTTGGATAATGTCCAAGCTGGAGGGAGCACACAAATTTTCTTACTTTTAAGACACAGAGAAGGCCCTCATTAGACTCTAGGTCCTAAACTTAGAGTATCGGTCACAAGGAGATGCCCACGGGGTCCCCTGTACCTCTGCCTCTGTCACTCGGGTATCCAGATGTCTCTCCCAACCTTCCCCTGCTCTCATGCCCTGCCCTGCTCTTCCCAATCTATGCTCCCTACTTTCCTGCAGTTGGACAGAGCTGTCTCCATGGCAAGAGCATTTAGGTGGTGGGGGCAGGGTGGGCACCAGGTGGAAGGTAATGAAATCCTAGGTGTCTTTGGGTTAGGGGGCCAGAAGACTGGGCTGTGCCAGTGGTCAGAGTAGAACCTGGTGCACACATGGACTGGACCCACAGCTCTGGGCTCAGAGTAAGACGGCCTCTGCATTAGAAGCAGGGGCAGAGCTGACTGCAGTAAATTTTCTATGGGACCAGAGTTCTAGTCTAGCTTGGTCCCCTTTAGCTTCCTCTCTTGACCAATTCATAGTCCCTTGTCCCTAAAATAGGAGTAGTGAAATAGAGACAAGCCTGTGTGAGCAAAAGGATGGCCCTATAAAGTGCTTGGCTTGTGTATGCTGCTCATCTCTAGGGAACGGTCAGTAAATGCCAGCAGCTAGGGACAGGAGTCTAGCTATGGCAGAACTTCAGAGACTGGGCAGTTGCTGGCATGGCTGAGACACAGGAGCAATGGCACTTCTTGCCCTTGGCAGGCAAGAGAAAGAACCACCCTGGGAAGGACACCTGTCAGGACCTGCTGAGGTCCCAGAGTCAGAAGAGGTCAGAGAGGAGGGGTAGGGGAGCATTCCTTCACTTTGGGCCTTGATTACCTTCTCTGTAAAATGGGCTTGCTGAAGCTCTCTCCCTTGGGGTATAGTGATGGACAGACTCTTTGGATATTGGATACTACCCTCTGCATGCTCAGAGGTCATGGTGGCCAGAACATAGCGTTGCCTCCATTGCAGTCCGCTCCTCCCACAAAGTCAGCCCCTCTCCAGCCACTCCTTTGCTTTCCCACGGGGTGGGATTGTTCTCGGGGAGGTAAAGAGGCTCCCGTACCTGTCTGGACCAGAGTACCAGAATATGGACACACATTCATCTTGAGACCAGGGAGCTGGGGCTCACCCCCAGTCATCCTTAGCACCCTGTGCTGTAGGCTTAGGGAAGGGCTGGAAGGGGGTCTGTGTGGCATGGAGGGTGGGTGGCAAATCCCCTGTTAGTCCCACATAGTGGCTCCTGCTGTCTTTTCTGGGCCTCTGCTGGCCTGGCAGTGATGGCTCTTGTTCTTCCATCACTCCATTCACGCCTAGCTTTGTTTAGCTTTTTTCCCCACTTTTTCCTTCTCTTCCTGTCTTAGCTGTGTGTTTTCCCAGAATTCTTATGGGAACAGGGTATTTTCCTGCTTCCTCTCCCTCCCCCTTGTCTGTCAGATTTCCTGTTTTACAAACTTGCTTTGAATCTAGGCCCAGGACTGGTGGGAAGCAGAGCCTCAGGGACCTTTGGTCACTATGGGCTCCTGCCTGCTCCCCTTTGCTGATCCTGGCCTTGGGGTGCCATCAGGTGGACACAGGCACCCAGCCCTAAGAGCCAGCAGGCAATGCACTTGCTGCTGCCCTTGACCCAGTTAATAAGCCTGGGCTTATTAAACTGTTTTCTTCCTCTTCTTGGCCAGGACACTTTTCTTGTGCCTTGTTGGGAACCACCCTGCCCTTCCCCTCTCCGAGGGGTATCTTGGGACTCCCTCGGAAGCCATTTTCTGATTTAATCATCCCAGTGAGCTGGTGGGCCGTGCTGCACACAGAACCATCCTTTTTGTTTTTTGAAGATTTTATTTTAAAAGTTTTTTTAAATTATCTTTTTATATGTGCATGGGTATGTGTATATGAAGGCCAAAGGTGTTGGACCCCTGCTGGAGCCACCTAACATGGATGCTGGGCATAGAACTCCCGTGCTAACACTAGCAAGAATACCGGCTGTGCTCTTAACTGCTCACTCAGCTGTTCTCAACCTGGGGGTTGTGAGCCCTTTAGGGAGCTAAATAACCCTTTCACAGGGGTCACATACCAGATATTTACATTACAATTTGTAACAGTAGCAAAATTACAGTTGTGGAGTAGCAATGAAAGTAATTTTCTGATTGGGGGTCGCCACAGCATGAGGAGCTGTGTTAAGGAGTTGTAGCACTCAGGTGACTGAGAGCCACTGCATTAAGCCATTTCCAAAACCCCAGCCATAAACATTCTGTAGGTGAGACGCTGTTACCGCCCTAACGGACAAGCCTTTGCTGAACACCTGCCACTCACAGGCGTGGTGTCTGGGGTCACACACAGGCGTGTTGTCTGGGGTCACACAGGCCTAATTGTTATACAGTTCTATTTTCTCCTCTGTTGCTTGTCATGGCCTTTTTTTCTTTGGAGAGATTTGTGTGGGCTTGTCCTCTCCAGTAGCCAGAGACCAAGTACCACCCCCCTGGGGGCTCCTGTCCCATGTACCTCAGCAGTGCATGACACACAGCAGGAGTTTGGGTTACACAGTTTTGATCTGCAAAGAGCATCCGGATGGAAGGGTCCTTTAGCGGAAGTTCTGAAAGCTCGAGCTAAGGCACTCCCATACACATAGCCCTTTGCAGGCAGAATGAAGCCCGTGGTTAGAGCTGGCTCATCCAGGAGGCCTTGGCTCTGCCTGTGCCTGTGGACCCCAGCACTCTTCCCCGGACCCTTGACCATGACTGAGAGAATATGTCCTAGTCTTCCCTCCCTGGCACTCCGGGAGGACGGCCACCCACCTGGCACAAGGAAAACCCTGGGCCAACATGCCAAGACCTCCATGGGAAAGGAAGCTGCGAGGGAAGCGGGCAGCTGGTCTTCGGTGGGGAGGCACAGCTGCAGACAGCTCTTGAGTTAGGACCCAGGGGTGAGGTTTATCCTTTCCTACTTGTCATCATTCTGCCCTCTGCTTGAGCTCTTGGCAGCTTGTTTGGCCCACAAGGCAGCATTAAGATGCTGGCTCTCAGATAGGAGCAGAGAAAGGCTGGCTGGCTCCTCCTCAGACCTGGTTCCTGTGGAGAGGAAGGTGGCTCTGGGTGGGGCTTGGAGGCTTCCCAACTTCAGAACTCTGGAGTAACTGGGCAGGGCTGTATCCTAGATCACTATCCCAAGGGGCAAAGATGGCTTTGGCTTCACCATCTGCTGCGATTCTCCAGTGCGAGTCCAGGCCGTGGATTCTGGTAAGTGAATGGCACGGGGTGCCAGCCCTACCCTCCCACCAGGCAGCTGGGCTTTGCAGACGATTTGGAGCTGGAGAGGTCCTCACACTGGATCAGGGACTGGCCTTTTGAAAGGAAAACAATAGTATCTTTAAATGACCCACAGATGAATCTGAGGTTTATGAAAATAGACTCATTTTTTTGTTTGTTTTAACAAAATGAAAATAGGTGTTGTATTTTGATTCCTGGTAGTTTCTGAAGAACTAAGCTTGGATTGTGAGAGCTAATGAAAGCCTTGTATGAGCTTTCATCTTATCCGCAATCCACTTAGCTGGATATTTCTAGCTGGGTGTGGTGGCTCCTACCTGTAGCCCCTGCACACAGGAGGATTCTGGAATCAGATACTGGAAGTTCAAAGCTAAGCTGGCCTATATCGTGAGACTCTGCTCCTCACAAACAACCTTCAAGCAAAACAAACAAAAAGAAACAACAAAATAAGCAGAGGAAAGGTAACTCCATGGGTAGAGAACTCAACTTGTAACAATGAGAACTTGAGTATGGTCTCTGGAACCCACGCAAAAAATAAAATAAAAATTAAAAAAATAGTGGCTTATGTTCTTAATTATACTACTGGGGAGGCAGAAAGAGGAGGATGGTTGAGACTCACTGGAGTAACCCTACATGATGAATCCCAGGCCAGTGAGAGGTAGTGCCTAAGGAAGCACACTGTATAGAAGTTGTCCTCTGGCTTCTGGAAGATGTACACTTATGTTCTTCCAGAAGCATGTGCACATGTGTTCTTCCGGAAGCATGTGCACATGTGTTCTTCCGGAAGCATGTGCACATGTGTTCTTCCGGAAGCATGTGCACATGTGTTCTTCCAGAAGCATGTGCACATGTGTTCTTCTGGAAGCATGTGCACATGTGTTCTTCCGGAAGCACATGCACATATGTTCTTCTAGAAGCATGTGCACATATATTCTTTCTCCCTTCCACCCTCTCCCACATTCTTGCAACCCCCCACCACCAGCACCAAAAAAGATCTCACTTCTTTACTGTTGCAGGAGACCCTTGGAGAGGGACGGTGGGGTGGGGTGCTGTAGCTAGGGTGAAAGGAGAAAGGGGCGGGTGCTGCCTTCGACGGCACCTGGTATAGCACCTCTTTTCTCAGAAGAGCCATTGCCCATTGCCACTAGGGAAGCAAAGGACTCCAGGTTCTTTGAGGAAGTCTTAGGTCTCAGTGGTCCCTGAGTGGCTTTTCTTTATTGATGCAGGGGGCCCAGCAGAGAGGGCAGGACTGCAGCAGCTGGACACACTGCTACAACTGAATGAGAGGCCTGTGGAGCACTGGAAATGTGTGGAGCTGGCACACGAGATCCGGTGACGGGGCAGTGGGCGGCAGTGGGCGGCAGATGGCATATCTTCCCTGCCCAGCCCTGGGCACACTGCCTTGCTCTGCTCTGCTTGGTCTGCTCTCTGCCCAGCTGTGAGCAATTTACATCACTCCTCGGGGAATCCGTTTCTTGGCCTGGAAATGGAAGGTTCAAGCTCAGATGAATGTTGATTCCACAGCAAACAGCAGGAAAGACTCTTTGAACAGACTCCGTGGTTCCTGCCATGGTTCCAGGGGGCTGGTTCTGCTTCAGCTAATTATGCTACTGAATGGCTAAACCCTTTGTTTAAGGCTGTGTAGACAGTGCAGATGTTTCAACTGCACATTTTAAGGTTGATTCTGTAAAATATTTGCACTCCTTGCCTCTGTGGGGTAACACCCTATTGGATCATTTTGGCCTTGCCTCTGTGGGGTAGCACCTTATTGGATCATTTTGGCCTTGCCTCTGTGGGGTAGCACCCTATTGGTCTGTTTTTGCCTGCTTCTAGAATGAAGATTCCATGAAAATTGCATTTGCTTGCTCCTGCTTGGCTTCCTTCACTTGTTCTCTGTCCTGCAGGCTTCCTACACTCACTGACTCTGGTCTCCCCAAGTCTGAACTCTTCTGTGGGATTTTCAGGAGCTGTCCTGGTGAGATCATCCTGCTCGTGTGGCGTGTGGTCCCCCAGATCAAGCCAGGGCCAGACGGTGGAGTTTTACGGCGGGCTTCCTGCAAGTCCACACATGACCTCCTGTCACCCCCTAACAAGAGGGAGAAGAACTGTACCCATGGGGCCCCGTCCCGTCCTGAGCAGCGCCACAGCTGCCACCTGGTGTGTGACAGCTCTGATGGGCTCCTGCTTGGTGGCTGGGAGCGCTACACTGAAGTGGGCAAGCGCAGCGGCCAACACACCCTGCCTGCACTGTCGCGGGCCACCACCCCTACCGACCCCAACTACATCATCCTGGCCCCACTGAATCCTGGAAGCCAGGTATGGACAGCTAGCTGAATGTGGACAGGTCCTTGTGGTGGGCTAAGAAAGTCTCCAGCTGCAAACTGGATTGTGAAGAGACCTCTGCTATGGCAGCCCCTCCATTCCTGTGGTCCATGTAATGCACTTTGAAGCAAACTGCTGTGAAGGAAGTTGATCACAGTGCATGAAGTCTCTTTCCACCTCGCCCCTTAAGAGTTTCTCTTGTGCCCAGGCCTTTGTGCAGCTGCCTTCTGGGCTGTTCTGCCCCATTCTTGGGACTGAAGCTGGGTCTCTTGTCTTTCCCTTGCAGTTGCTGCGGCCTGTGTGTCAGGAGGATGCCATCCCCGAAGGTGAGTTGTCCACTGTGCCTGAGGTCAGCTGAGGTCGGGCCCAACTTCCTGCTCTGAGTTCAGAGGCCTCTCTGATGGAGTTGGGGTTATCAAGCATATTGACATAGACCCCTTATCCTCCTGGTACCCTCTTCCTCTCACTGAATGAGTATGTATTTCCTTAAAGTCAGAACTGAGGTGGTAGAGGGGGAATCTCTGAGAACCATCCAAGAAATGAGTGCTTAGCATTTATTTGGCCGTTAGCCAGTGTTGCTGAGCAACTGTCTCCATCAGGGGCCAGAGACACCATGCTTGAACCTGCATGGAAAGCAGCCCTGGAATGTTGAGCTCTGAGGCCACAGGTTGGAATCTTCACCGTGGAACCTGAGCCTCCTTTCTTTACCTAGAAAACAGGATCAGTGCTCCCCTGCTCAGGGGCTGGTCTGGAGGACTCTCTGGGGAAACAGTTGTGTGTAGTTACCTGCATGCTGAAAGATAGTGCAAGATGCCATCTCTGAACCACATAGAGGTCTCTGTTGTTTAATCCATTCTTCTCCATTGGCTTGCACACTCTGGGCTAGAAATGGAAGCTGGCATAAAGCAACTACTTCTCCAGGAAGCCTGGGAGATGAATCTCTGTACAGGAGCCGGCGGGGGCTAACTTTAGGCCCTCACACACCTGCACAGAGCTCTGACCCAAAGGTCCAGCTGCTCTGGAAGGTTGAAGGCAGCCTTGCCACGTGGCCTGTAAGGCTCACCTCGAGTGTGACTGAACCCTTCTTCTGTGCCTACAGAATAACCGTAACCTTCCTTGAGAGTGGCCTTTCCCATCTTCTCTCAGGTTTCTTTCTGTGCTGCTTCCCTCCATTAGTGAGAAGAAGGCGATTCTTTTTTTTAATTTATTTATTTATTATGTATACAGTATTCTGATTGCTTGTATGGCTGCAGGCCAGAAGAGGGCACCAGCCCTCATTGTAGATGGTTGTGAGCCACCATGTGGTTGCTGGGAATTGAACTCAGG
>LOJH01016079.1:10150-23050 GCA_001685095.1 Ellobius talpinus | reverse complement strand
GAGCAGGGAAGAAGATATCTTAATTAAGGGAGCCATTTTAGGGTTGGCAAGAGTGAAAATAGTTTTTTTTTTTTTTAAAATAGGAAGAGTACTGTTGCAAGGCTGGGAGATGGCTTAGTCGGTAAGGTGCCTGCTGTGCAGCATGAGGACCTGAGTGTGGATCTCTAGGACATGTTCAAAACTAGCTAACAAATGGGTAAGGTGGCCCAAGTGTGCAACCCCAGAACTGGGGGATCGGAGACAGGTAAAGCCTTGAACATTGGCCAGCTGGCCTAGCTGGATCAAGAAGCTTCATGTTCAATAAGAGACTCTTGTCTCAAAAATATAAAAAGTGGAGCTGGGAATGCAGCTCTGTGGTAGAGACCTTGCCTAGCCTGTATGAGGCCCCGAGGTCAGTTCCCAGCACTGTAAATGAATAAAGCAAAGATGGGGAGCCATTGACAAAAGACACCTGACATTGCTTCTGACCTCCACCAGTGTGCACTCTTGTGAACACAGCACACACACACACACATACACAGAGGCACAGACAAGCACAGACAAACACACAGATACAGATAAACACACAGAGAGACACATAGAGACAAACACACAGACACAGACACAGACACACAGACATGCACATACACAGACACACACACACATAGACATACACAAACACACAGAGACACACACAGACAAACACACAGGCACAGATAAATACATACACACAGACACACACAGAGACACAAGCACACAGAGACAGACAGACAGACAGACACACACACACACACACACACACACTCCATGCTGTTGCAGAGGTGAACAAGAAAGGCCAGCTCTCCAGAGAGAGTTCGAGATCATGGAAGCAGGAAGAGAGGATGGTGGCCAGTTCTCATCAGCTCTCCCTAGCTTGCATTCTCAGATGTTTTAGAACTTTCCTAGTTCTGTTTTCCCTCCTACTCCATTAAGTCTTGTTGCTAACCCAAGTCAAGTCTGTGGAAGTGCTGAATTTTAGATGATTTATTGCAGGTGCATTTTGCAAGGGGTGAGTAGTATAATATATAAATATTATAAATATGTACATGCCACAAAGACTAGTAAGTATCTGTGATATTTTATACATGTGTGGTATAGATATATAATATAATATACATATTGGCATCACTTGTATATGCGTGTGCCCATATTCATTTAACTTCAGATGTGAATGCGTTTTCAGGTCAATTAAAATTCAACCTTCTAATTACTACATTGCCCTCAAGGAAAATTCTAGACACACATTGGGTAGAAGACAAAAAAAGAATTTAACCATTTAACCAATTAACCATCCATTATTGCAAAAACAATAAGTGCTATAGAAACTAAGTGGGTTCTGGCCATTGTGTTAGGAGTCGCACAAAGAGGAAATGGTGGTTTTAAGAGAAGAAGTGAAGAACTAAGCAAATAACTCAAACAAAGTACGTGTGCCTCTTTCTGAAAGCCAGACTCAATTATTCCCTCCCCCGTCTCCTTGCTTCAAAGCTTGGGGAGGCTCTTGTAGAATGTTTGTGTTTGTTTTGTTAAGATGGTGGGTCAAGGAGTAGTGACAGGGCCACTGGGTGGGGTGACAAACCTTCCCATAGGTACGTTGGCATCAGAAAGTTTGGAGTCACATGAAAACTGTGACCACTGAGAAAGAGCAGACCATGATTCTTATCTCCTAAAGAGTTTTCCAGTCATCAATGCTCAGAGTGAGCTTGTGAACTCAGAGTGGGTTACCTTAATACATATAACTGTGTGTGGGCTCATTGTACCATGAAATTAAATTTTAAATCTGAATTGATGAGCAAAAAATGCTGCCTTGATATTTTTGGGACAATAGTCTTAATAGTTTGGTAGCTCTTTCTCTTCCCTAAGAATGGATCTGAATTGGAGAGTGTGAGACAGTGAGCTTTGCTGAAAGTCTACACTTAGCTCAGCCAGAAGGGACTTAAAATGAGATGTTTTGTTCTGCCATCATGGGGCTAATTCTCTACAGGCTGGACTCATCTCCAGATCTTCAACCCTTTGATTTTCTAAAGAGCCTGTCCTCTCTCCCATCTCAAGCAATTGAACCCTTTCCACTGTCTATGAGACCTTGCTTTACTAAAGTCTCTAACTCTTTTCCGCTCAGTCCCTTGCCCCAATCCTTTCTCAGCTAGATTTCTTCTCTCTGGTCTATGTAAAGGTGCCAGTCTTGTCTTCCATAGGTGTTTTCCAGAGTTCCATCCTGAGCTCTGATTTTACGTTTCCAGTTCAGCACCCTCATGCTTTCTTATGGCTCTAACCATCAGTGCTTTCAGATGATCCCAAATCTATACCTTGTATTTTGACTTTGTGACTATGTACATGTTATCAATTCCTACTTACCTTCTTAATATTTGCACATGTATGTCCTCCTCTCATTTCAGAATCAATATGACCTTTCCCTGCATACCGATTCTGGTTTCCCATTTAGAAAAGAGCAGTATACATAGAAATATAATCCAGAAACTTTCAAGTCCTGAACAGCAGAGAGCTGCAACAGGGAATAGGTAGAATCTCGCATACCAGACCCACTTTAAAGTATTTGAGAAGCATCTTTTTGTTTCTGACTTGGTTCTCATTCATTCACCCACCCATTTACTCACTAATATATTCATTCATTTATTAAGGTCCCCCTTCTGAGCCGTATTCATTCATAAAGCTATCAGGGATACTCATATGAGTAAGATAATCATCTAGAACTTCAGAAAAACATCCTAAGAAGATGCAAAAAAGATTGCAATAAGCTCTCCATATAGAAATATCCAAATTTTAAACTACCATTTCTATTATTTGACTTTAAATGTCCCACAGAGGCTCACATCTGAGGTCTTATTCTCTAGTTGATGCTTCTTTTTTTGGTAGGCTACACAACATTAAGGAGGCAGAACCCAGTTGGTAGAAGTAGATCACTATGGTTGGGCCTTTGTAAACCATAGTTCAGCCCTTCTTTGGGGCTCATTCTGTCCTTGCTGGCCCAGTATAATGTAATGAGCCTCTCCCACATGTTTCCCCCAACATGAACTCTGCTCTTCTTGCCCTTCGTAATGAACTAGAATGTTCTGAAACTGTAGAATTCCCCCTATATGTTGTTTCTATCATGTATTTCGGTCACACCAATGCAAAAATAATTAATAAACAAAGCTGGTTCCAGAGAAGTGTTATCATTGCTTTGACTAAATCTGTGTGGTTCCTAGACCTTTGACACTGGTTTGTGGGAAGAATCTGGAAGAGTTTAGAGATGAAGGCTAGCGAAGTCTTAGAATGTTTAAGCTACTTAATGGGCAATTCTAAAAAGTGAAGAATTTATTTGGTGGAGGAAATACCAAGACAGCAGAGTACTAAGACAGTGGCCTAGCAACTGCTGATTAATCTTAGCCGTAATAATGGGATCGTAGTGAGAAT
Source organism: Ellobius talpinus (assembly GCA_001685095.1). Lineage (NCBI taxonomy): Eukaryota > Metazoa > Chordata > Mammalia > Rodentia > Cricetidae > Ellobius > Ellobius talpinus. Next base: position 19,621 of record LOJH01016079.1, on the reverse strand, counting down.
TCAGAACAAAAACTCGAGCAGAAAGACATGGTAAATGTGCAGACTAGCTAAGAAAGAAGTGCCTGCAAGTTTAAAGGTGTAGGCTAAAAAGTCATAATTATTAAAGAAATTAACATCACTTTTTTTAAATGCCAAACTATCGCCACCTGGACAATGAAAATGATGAGTTAGGGTTATTTTAGGAAACAGGACTACCTCATCTATTGCAGGTTAAACTGAAAGCACACTAGAAAGAGAGAGAGCATGAGGCTTGCCCTGCTTGTTGTACAAGGCCACCTAGAGATCTATCTACCCAGGTTAGCCACTCTACTCGGGCATGCATAGGCTTCTGTATCCATGATCCAATGAACTCACAGTGAAACCCAATGGTATTTACATGGTGTTGAATACTAAGGTAAGATGAATACAGGAGTTTGGGAATCATGGGAGATTGCTTCCAGATTTGTGAGGAATGTCTGGGATACTAGAGAGTACGTGGAGGGTTGGACTTCCTTGGAAGACACACAGAGAGGCCGATTTTTGAGCTTTTGAGAATGAGGCATAAGTTACACTGGCTATCTCAGGATGTTAGAGATGCCATCAAAGTGGAAGGTCTGCCAAGCTGATAGACAGGCAAGGAACAGAGCTGGCTGAAGAGAGAGACCAAGATCTTGTGTGCTACAAATGGTAAGACTGTAAGGGCAGGGCTGGCCAAGCCCATTCGGATTCAGCTGGTGCTGCCCTATGTCCCAGATGCTGTACCCAGAACTCCAGAATTTCTTATTTATAATGTCCGTTACTATCTTGACATTTTTCTAATTTTCTCTTGCTATCTTCTTGTTCTTTCCTTTTGGAATGGGAATGTTTACTCTTTGCCATTGAATAATGTGACTATATAACTTTGATTTTTATTTTACAGGGAGTTGCAGTTAAGAGTTTTTCTCGAGTCTCAGAACAGACTTCCAACTTTGGGCTCTTGAACAGCCTTGGAGCTGTTGAGACCATTGGGGATTTTTGAAGTTTGATTAAATGTAGGTTTGTTTTTGGTTTTCTTGTGAGATGGGCATGAGACATTGAGAGAAGGGGCAGAATGTTCTGTCTTAAATTTGAAGTGGTTCCCTTTGGGCTGTTTACAATGGATTTAGAGGCTGGGGCATTGGACTCCACCCCCTGTTTCTGTAGTAACACTAGAAAGGCAAGAATCGGCTTTGCTCCTCTTCAGAGCTGAAATTACTTAGGAAAAAGAAGAAGTATCTGGGTTGCTTGAGGCCCATTAAGGCAAAGCTACATCCTCAAGACAAAGCTATTTCCTTCCAGTCTGAAGACTGAATCTGTGTTCTACCTCTAGCCCTGTATGGTGACCCAAATCGTTACATGCTTCTGTCTCCTTTGTAATGATTGAAATGCAGCTGGGCCTATCAATTACCTGGATAGGAGTTCATGCTTTGAGGAAACCCAAAGCTACGTGAAGACTTGTTGAGGAGAGGGAGGGAGAACTAACTCAACGAGACATGGTTTTCCTTGCAGGAGATATGCCTGCTTGAGGAACGTCCATCAGCTAGCACCATGGAGTCTCTACCATGTGGCCTGCCTGCTATTATGAGACACACTCGGAAAGACGTCTTTCCCCTTTCCCCCTCTTTCCTGTTTTTCTTTAAGACACTGACCAAAGCTGGAGGATTCTTTCTCTCTCATTTTAAGCTCTGCCTCTCACCCCAGACACCTTCCATCACACTGAGCCTGCTAACCTCCATTGCAAAAGGCACAGCTCTCTCTCTCCTTCTTGAACTCCCTATTCTGGGAAGTCGTGGAGGAGATTTACAGATTGCCTACCTTATATGTCTCCCAAATTCTAATAATGTTGTCCTTGAGTTTTTCAAGTCAATTTCTAAATTTTTTTATTAACAAACAAGGCTATGAACACATGAAAGAGACCCTGGTCTTCTTCCCAACCTATATCAGCTACAAAGAACTGCTAAAGAAACACCTCTGAGTATACAGGAAGGGACCATATCCAGGGTCTTAGACCTATCAGCCACAGAAGATTAAAATGAGATCAGGAGAGAACTTTGCCATCCCTGGATACAGTGGGCGGTATGATGTGTGGAATCCCTTCTTCTGGGCTGGAGCCATTATATCCCTTGCTACCTTCTGTCTCCTTGTTTGCTCTTTTGCTCCTGCATACCTCAGGCCATTTTATCAGACCACACATGTAACATCCCCTGCTGTATGCAGGCTAACCTAAATCAGCTGCCCATTTTCTTACAAAGGAATGACTGTATTTATTTAATCTGTGAGGTATTTGTTTTCCATGGGGTCTTATAACCTGATGATGGATAGGACCATGTTACCTTGGAGCTACCATCTCCTGAGACAGAAATATGCGTTACTAGTCAAAATGACAAGGAACACATGACTAGCCAAAATGGTGACCCTGGCACCACTAACCAAGATGCTGATGAAGACATCACTAGCGAAGATTGAAACCATTATATGAATAGTCAAAACAGCAATGTCCACTCTGGTGATTTGAGTGAGAAATGTCCCAAGAGATTCATGTGTTTCAACATTTGGTCCTCAGTTGGTGGCACTGATTGGGAAGGTTATGGGACTTTTAGGAGGTGGAGTCTTGCTTGAGGAAGTATGTTAATAGGGGCAGGACTTTTGGTTTTATAGTCTGCCCCCCTGCTTCCTTTTCTTTCTATCTGCTTCCTGTATGAAAACAGAATGTGATCTCCCTGCTTCCTGGCTTCCGGGATGTTCCCATGACCTTTCTGTCATGCCTTTCCTATCATGATAGATGTCATCTCTTTGGAACAGTAAGCCAAAATAAAATCCTTTCTCCTCTAAGTTGCTTTTTCTTAGGGTATTTTAACATATTAAAACAAAGGGAACTAGGATACTCACACTACCGCCTAAGTTTCCTGATGCTGCTGAATCCCCAGAGTCTCAATATAGCCCTAGAGCTCAATATACCCTGACTCTAGCCTTCATTCTTATATCCCAGTTGTTTCCGGATCTTTCTGAGACACCTACCAGGAAAGCGAGACTGAGTGATGTCCTGTTCCTCTGTCTTGAGGGCAAGCTCTCTCTAGGAAATAAAGGATTCATATCAGGCTAGAACAACGGCTCTTTATTTTCTCAGGATTATCGTATTCTAACTACTTTCAGTTCCTTGCTCTTTATTTTACTGTCGACACAGAGATGATTCATTATATAAGACATTACTCTCGAGTGTTAGATCCTAAGGAAACGATACATCCCCTGATAGGTTGCCCACAATCCAGGAATTGGTTCTATGCCCATGTATAAACTGCTAGCACTAACTGGATCAGTGGCCTTTTAAAAAAGTGTAATTGATCTTGGAAGGGAAAGGGAATGGGGGCATAGGAGAAATTGGAAGGGAAGGAGTGGGGATGGGTTTGAAATCATATTATAATGCATGTATGAAATTCTCCAACAATACATTTAAAAAACAGTTGCTGTAAGTCTGAACTTGAGAATCTACAGAAAAAGAGGCTAATATTTTATTTTATTATTGGTTGGCTTCACTGTAAGCTAGGAGAGAAAAATTTTGGTTAAACAAAAATATTTAATACTATTCCACACTTGGACCTGTTTTGTAAATATCAAGGGAAATGATCTAATGTGCTTATGTACAGTCCTTCATGGTTATCTATCAAGATAGTCGACTATAAAAAATGTGGAGGACTCTAAATCGTAGAGGTCACACCAGGAATAAAGTTTCCTTGTACCCTATGTCTACAGCATTCTCCCTAAGAAAAATGCCTGAACCCTCAGAAGCAATTAGTATCCATGTTCCTTTTCAACCACAGATCCTAATAGATACACAATAAATAGAAATATAGATAGACAGACAGACAGACAGATAAAATAAACACATAGATAACTGGAAATATTTTCCAGACAACGCTGGGCCAACTAGCACCACCAACCACATCTCTGTATGTCTCTTATCTTGAACCTTTCTCGTCTTATTTAGGCTTCCAAAAGCCCAAGTTCGAGGCCCTCATTCCTCATTCCTCCTTTCTTTAAGTTGCTTTTCCAAATGGGTACAACTTCTCTTCAGGTCAGGTCTACTGCTCTTTCTTTTTCTTTTTTCTTCTCCTTTTTCCTTTTTATTGCAAAAGACTTTTCCTAAAACTTACTAATTCAAATAACTGGGTTATCTTAACAACTTCCAGTAACATAGGGACCTTAGGTCCCACAGACTTGACTGCTGCATACTGCCTTCTCCACGTTAAACACCAACTGAGACCTAAAGAACCCACTCCTGACATAAACACCTCATGCTACTAGAGCTATGGAAGACAAACTGAAAAACAAATTTCAGCTTTACAGATTCCCCAAAAACTAATATTGTTCCCTTTGAAGATAATTGGAGGTGAATTAATTGAAGATAATTTTCCTCATGAATGTAATTGTATTGTGTGTGTAATAGAACTTACAGAATATATATATGTACTTACATATGTATGTATGTATGCATCTGTGTGTATATAAAAAGGGGCTTTATTGGAATGGCTTATAGGCTGTGATCTTGCTAGTCCAATAGAACTTACCAGGGGAAAGTCCAATAATCCAGTATTTGTTCAGCCCATGAGGCTGGATTTCTCAACTAGTCTTAGTATATTCTGGAATCCTGATGAAGTAGGCTCTAATGCCAGTGAAGGAATGGGCTTGCTTAGAAGAATGAGGACAAGCTTCCTTCTTCGATGCCCTCTATACAGGCTGCCAGCTGAAGGTATGGCCCAGATTTAAGGTGGATTCTTCTACGTCAAAAGATCTGGATCAAAGTTTTATCTTCCCACATTGAAAGATCTGAGTTAAAAGTGAGTCTTCCCAATTCACATGATTTATTTAAGAAAAAAATCTCCACAGGCATGCCAGCTGCTTGGGTTTTATTTCATTTTATATGTAGTCAAGTGGGCAACAAAAACACCCATCACAATAAATTTTCATGTAATTGTTTGTATGTCATTCTATGTTGCGGTAGGATAGAATATGTATAGGCATATTTGTATTATGTGCTATATATCATGTGCTTATACTTTATATTGTTCCTATGGTACAAAGTGGTATATTCATAAATGGTCACATCAATTAAAACCGCCAAGTTAGCCCAAACCTATAGTAGTTTGTAGTGTAATTAAAGCTTTAAAACAATAGCAAATACTCAGATAAATATGTTCGTCAAGCGATTACTTTGGTAAATCATTGCCTCATCTCTGATTCTACTAAGTGGTTTTAAAATTCCCTATTGCTTGAAAGATAAAGTGGCTCTCAGGGCTTCTGCTCCATGGCACAATTGTCCTCATCTGGGAGATGATCCTCTAGGCCAGCAGTTCTCAATCTTCCTAATGCTGTGACCCTTTAATACAATTGTGGTAACCCCCAACCATAAAACTATTTCATTGCTACTCCATAACTTTAATTTTGCTACTGTTATGAATCATAATGCAAATATCTGTGTTTTCCAGTGATCTTAGGCAACTCCTGTGAAATGGTCACTCGACTCCCCAAAGTGGCACAACCCACAGGTTAAAAACTATTGCTTTAGGCTCTGCTATTCTTAGAACCTAAAGATTTTTAAAAACAACTTAAGTCTATGGCTTCAGTTTTTTTTCTTCAGAAATTCTTGTTTATAGTTTTTGAGTGTCCGGCTTCCAACTAAGAAACTGAGTCGTAAGTGAGGTTTATTTAAAAAGTGAGGTTTATTCTATTTCTGTTTTAGCTTTATCAAATTATTGTATAACAGCTGAAATTTAAAGCATATTTCATTCTTCACTTCTTGTGTAACATACCTTCTGGCTGTTCAATAACCATACATGGAGGCCAACGCTAATGTGACTGTTGGGGTCAAGAGGACCAATATTTTGTCCTTGTCCCCCAGTGTCAGCTAGATCCCAGGAGAATGTAGGACATCTCTCAAGGGTCCAGAAGCTCTGGAAAGTCGCTTGATCTGAGACCATGGGGATGCAGACAGTGAGCTCCAATCAGTACACATTCTGCAAAGAGGAACTGAGAAGACAGGGAGGGAGGTTGCAGTCAGCAAGGCATTGAGTCATCCCCAACGGATGATACAACTAGCAATAAAGAAAGGCTAAAGGACCCGGAGTCTCCGCCCAATCCCAAATGACCCTTGAGGATCGGACCTTCAACTGGCCTTAACACACATACACACACGCACACACATATGTATATATGTATGTACATTTGGTTACTTACATATTCTTAAACACTGAGTAAGAAAGTGTAATCAAAATATTGAAAATGACTGGAAATAGTATAGTTTTAAAAGACTAAACTAGAATTTTTTTTAAAAAAAAAAGATGATGACCTAATCCCTTGAAGGCTTCTCCACTATACCCCAAGTCTGGACTGTTGACATGCCAAGTCGAGTAATCACCGATTGTAAGCAGGTTAAAGGGCTCCCATGCTCTTCCTAGCTGTAAATACAATACTTCTTCTATATGGCCTACATTTCTGCTAACAGCTCCCTCACTTTACAAGATTTGCAAAATCAGACTGAGACCACACCAGTACCACTATCAATAGCTTTAGAGTTAGATCTCTGGGCTTCAATGGTAAAAAATGAGTTGTATTTTTTATAATATTAATAGTGATCTTATTAATCTTGGATCTTGTGTGATTAACTGCTGATTTAATTTTGTCTCCCATTTACAGTAAACTGACACTCAGATAGTTTGGTAGCAATCTAATGTCATCCACCAAGTTCCTATTGATCACTCTTAGAGGCCTGAAAGTCTCCAATAGTCAAAACCCCAAGCCCCCTGCCATCACAACTTATTTAATGTCTACTTCTCTTTGACCATTCTTGCTTTTATTCTTTCTCCCTCACATCTCCATCCAGGTACCAATCAAGGACTCCTCCCTTTTCTGGCCACACCTGGCTGTTCTACAAATGGGACCACCACCAATGCACTTTCAATGTCTCTTAGATTGGTCTATTGGAGGATTATCCTAGCTGCCGTACCTGATGATTCCACTTGGCAGGAATCAAGACTGAGGACCAGGGAGAACTAATTTTCTCCGTCCATAGGATGATTCCCTCCTAGAAGCTCCTCCTTCAGCACAACTGTTCCCAGAACTTCTTTCTGCCGATGCTGTGGAGACTAACCCTGCCCTGCTCTGTCCCGCTCTGCCTCGCCTGCTTTTCTGAATCCCAGTTCTGAAAACCTTAACCTTTCCATCAGATGTTGATGGTCCTGACCTTATAACTCATTCTCTGAAGCTCAGCCCAACCCCACTTCCTCCATGCTGCTGTTTGCTAACCCCCATTGCAAAGGGAGTGGCTTTCTCTCCTCTTCTCCACATCTCTCACCTGTCCTGTTGTGTTTCTCTCAAACTTCAAGAGAATGGTTCTCAAGCTTCCCTCCACATCCATTTCTCACTTCTTTTATTAACAAGGCTAGGAATCCACAAATGGGAACCCCAAGTTCCCTTAATGGGTTTATGTTTTGAAGTCTTGATCCCCAGATAGCAGTATTTTGCTGTTATTTTGGTAGGCTGTGGCTCCTTTATGAGGTAGGATCAGGTTGGCATGAATTTGAAGGTTATAATCCAACCCTGGTTCTGGTCTCACTTCCTACCTCCTGAACCACCATTTGCCCAGAGATGGTGTTGCCCATAGTAGGTTGAGCTCCTCTCCATTAATTAATAAGCAAGTCAACTCCATAGACCAATCTGATTCAGGAAACTCCTCAATTAAGAGTTTTACTATAAGGTGAGTGTAGGCTGTATCAAGGTGACAGTTAGACAAACTAAAACAATTGTCTTTGTCAACTTGCTGGATTTTATAACCAGCTAGGAGACATACATCTGGGGTATTTCCAAGGAGGTTTAGTAGGCCCATCCTAAACATTGGCAGTACTATACTACAGGTTGGGGACCTACACTGCAGGAAAAGAAAGAAAAAAGTAAGAGGCACTTCTAGACAGAAGTTCCAACATTTCTCTCTCTCTCTCACTCTCTCTCTCTCTCTCCTCTCTCTCTCTCTCCTTGGATAAGGCTCCCACCACCATGCCTTTTCCTTACACCATAGACTCCACCCCTCTGAGCTGGGAATCAAAATAAACCTTTTTCTCCTTAGGTTGTTTCTTGTCAGGCACTTGGTCACAGCCATGAGAAAAGTAACTAATACATTGACTTTGCCTATATCTGGAAGGCACCCATCCTTAATGACCCTATTCTACTCTCTCTCAGATAGATTACACCTAGGAAAAAAGATAGCCCCTTTTCTGAGAAAATAAAGACTAATATGACAGTTTGTTATATCATCATCAACATTTATGAAGCATGAACCACTTCTAGACACATCTTCTAATATGTTATACATCACACAAGGACCCTACAATATAAGGCTTTTATCTGTTAGGTGGGCAACTTATTTCCTGCTGCATTCCCATGTCTTGTTTAGGTATGCAAGTTGGTATATGGGACTAAATGGCTTTCCTCTCTGTTCAAGATTCAGGGATGCCATTTCCCATTGATAACTATATTTTCTTGCCTATTCTCCTTTTGCTGAGTTCCCACCCTGGATGCCATCCACTGCTTCTGGATTTAGACTCAGCCTGTTCTGTTCAGTGTGATTCAGACCCTGACTCTCCCCAGTCCCACCTCGCTTGAGTTATGCATTTTGTGTCTCTTTCTCTAGTTTGACCTAAAGTGTTGACTCCAGTCTCATCTCTGTAATCAGAAAATCATCCAGCACCTCTTTTTACATGAATCCTTACTGCCTGGCAAGGCTTCCGTCCTATGGCCCATGCAACACACCCTTGATGATACAGAAACCTTTCTCTTATCTCATTCATCAAGTGCCCTTTACTGGTCCAGAGACTAATGACAGGGACTGGGCATCGGTATAAAGAGAAATTTGACTGCAAACATTAAAAAAAAAAGACACTTTGACCCATAGTTGTAAACAACACTGTCCCGAGAGACTAAAGCTTCACTTCTAAGGATTGTAGTCATTTAAGTTTGAAGGATTCAAAGTCTATCTTTTGATGTGGGATTCCCCTCTGAATGCTGTGACTACCATTGTTTAATAAAGAATCTGCTTTGGGCCTATTGCAGCACAGAATAGGGCAAGGCGGGAATTCCAAGCAGATAGAGGAGAAAAGGGTAAGCAGAGTCAAGGAGAAGCCATGTAGCCGCCGCAGAAGACAGACGCCTGATGCTAGACGGAACCTTACTGGTAGGCCACAACCATAGGGAGATACACATATTTAAAAAAATGGCTTAATTTAAGATTTAAGAGCTAGCTAGAAATATGCTTAAACTATTGGTCAAACAGTATTGCAAAAGATTCAGTTTCTGTGTGATTAGTTCGGGTCTGGGTGGCCGAAACAGATGAGCAGTCTCCGACGACAGTCTTTTTTTTCTTTTTTTTAAAAAAAATATATTTATTTATTTATTATGTATACAATATTCTGTCTGCATGTATGCCTG
>LOJH01016079.1:0-10109 GCA_001685095.1 Ellobius talpinus | reverse complement strand
TGGAAGAGCAGGCAATGCTCTTAACCACTGAGCCATCTCTCCAGCCCTGACAGTCTTTTCTAGTGTGCTGGATATTTTGGTTGTCAACTTGACTACATCTGGAATGAGTTACAATCCAGAAATGGAGGGCACATCTATGAAACATTATTTTTGCTTTACTTGAAGTGGGTGAATCCACTTCTAGTTCAGAACTTTGAGGTAGAAGACACATACCTTTGATCAGGATCTTGAGGTGGGAAGATCCATGTTTTTGCTTCAGATCTTGAGGTGGGAAGACATACCTTTAATTTGGGCCATATACCTTATGCTGGAAACCTTTATTAGAACAGGGAAGAAGGAAGATTTTTGCTCTTTGCCTACATGTTCTTGCCTTGATAGCAAGTCCATTCCTTCACTGGCTTAATTCTTTGGAATTTCAGCATCTGCTGAAGGTCAGCTGAGATATACAACCTTATTGACTGAGCAGCTTCTGGAATCTTGGGCTTTCCATTCATAGCCTGCCTTTGTTGGATTAGTTGGACTGTAACCTGTAAGTGCAATAAACCTAACAAATAAAATTTTAGTAAATGTAAAATTTAGTGAAAGTAAAAATTTAGTAACTCTAATAAATAAAATTTAGTAATTTTTATAAATGTATAAAGATTTATTATTTATTGATATATATATAATAAGATCCACTCTGTAACTTCTGCCACTCTAGAGAATCCTGACTAATATGCCCAGTGCATGTGTGTCTGTCTGAGTATGTGTGTGTGCACACATATGTATACTTGCCTGTCTGTATAACTATTTGCACAAGCAAATGGAATCTTCAGAGAAACATTCATATGCTATACTGACAATTCTGCCTTCCTAAGTTCAATGGTACAGTGGTCTGTTTTCCTTCATCAGTTCAATGCCCCATACCTTCTCTGGAGCTCAAACACGAAGCTGCCCAAGGATGATGAAGTATATACCAAGCTCATTGCCAAGGAAGCAAATACTGAGAATCCCAAGACTTTCCTGAAGCCCCAGGGACCATAATGGCTCTTGTCATCACCATCATCATCCTCTGCTTTCCAAAGTGTCATCACAAATGTCCCCTTACACTTTGATTCTTATTTAATCCATCAGGTGAATGAGATTGGGCTAAACTCATTTTATGTGTGAGGATCTAGAAGTTCAAAGAGGTCAGACTCTAAGAGTTAGAATCTATGCTAACTCCCAAACCTCCTGACTCTTAGGCCAGTCTTGTCCCATTATATAATGTTGAGTGTGGTCAGGGCTATGTAACACCACACACAGGCAAGCAATGTGATGTACGGGTTAGGAACAATAATTTTTCAGGCAGACAAAATTACTCAAAAAAAATCTTAAGATTTGTGTCTTTGCTGTATGTTAATTGCTGGGTCTTGGGCAAGTTTTTAATTAAAATGCATTTTTCTTACATATAAATTGAGCTCAAAAGTCTACCTATGATGCTGAAGATAAAACAGAATCAAGCAGCACCTGTGGAGTACTCCAGGGCTGTATGATGCTTGACACAAGGCAGAGGATTAGTAAGTGAGGGCCCTTCTCTTACAAAAAGGACACAAAGCCTTCTTCAACTACATGAAAGTTATGAAGATCAAAACAATTCAAGTAACTTATTGAAGAGCTCAGCCTAAATGGATCTGAAGCTAATTTTGCACTTCTTAACACGTAGGACTTTGTAAAATTCTGTGTATGGGACTAAGCATGAATATTCATGCATTTTCTTCTAGAGAGCTATTACTGTTTTGCCTATTAAAGCTCCCACGAGGTGAGCTAACATAATATTCAATTTATATAACTCATAACCAGCCCGGCCTGATTGTTCAGTAGGTAAAGGAACCTCTCACCAAGCTTGGCCACCTGATGTCAGTTCCGAGGACCCACATGGTAGGAGAGAACAGAATCTTGCAAGTTGTTCTCTGAACTCCATATACATGCACTGTCATGTAAATGTGCACATACACACACACACACACCCTAAAAATTAAATACATATAAAAAAGGCAAAACATTCCCTGGGGATATTAGTCACTGACCATGTACTCATACACAGGTATTCTAACAGCTATAAAACGGAGGTAAGATTATTTCTTAAAGACCACCATCTTTAGGTATTCATATCCCTTTACCTGCTAGAGGCAGCTTAGTGAGCTGGTCACTGCAGAGTTCCAGAGTCCTGGAGCTGGAATTGAGGAAACAGTCTGGCAGAGGGCTGGCTGTAACATCCCTGTTAACTTCAGTTGTCAGCCTGCTAAGACTAAGAAACAGCTAAGGGAAGTACACTTTGAGTGTTTCTGTGGGGACTTTTCTGGAGAGTATGAACCGAGTGGGTAAGATGACAGTTGAAAACAGATGCCACCTTGCTATAGGCTGGGCTAAGTAAAACGAAGGAGAAGGAGACAGTGAGCTGAGCATCTACACTCCCCTCTTTCTGCTTCTGGGTCTGTGCTGCTCTGAGCGCATTCCCACCACTAGGGCTGGGACTCACTTCTGCTGCTGTAACTTCCCCACTGGAATGAAATCCCTGAGCCCTAACTAACCTTTCTGCCCTGAAGCTGTTTCTTGTCAGATAATGGTCACAAGAGTTGGAAAGGTAACTACCCACGTGGGCATGGACAGAGTAAAGATATTTTGGTAAAAAGTGAGTTTTATATGCTAGAGAAAGCAGGGGCTGTAAGTTGGATAGGTATCTCCCCTCCCCCACAATGGTTATGGTTAAAGGCTTTGTCCCGTGCAATATTAGCGAGCAGCAGTAGAGCCTTTTAAGAGGTGAAGTAGAACCTTGAAGGAGATTCTGGGACGCAGACACCAGGTACTTTTTATTTGTTCTTGCTACTTGACATTGACAATTAGAAAGTTTAATTGTCAACTTGGAAACAACCTTGGAAGACAGTCTTGATGAGGCATGAGCCACCTTGGGTTGCCCTGTGAGCATGTCTTTGGAAGAGTGAAGACCCTGACCACGGTGGGCAGCGCTGTTCCCTGGGCTGGGCTCCTGAGCTATGAAAGAAGGGGGAAATCAAGTTGAGCAAAAGCAAACAGGTCTGCACTCACTTCTCTCTCTGCTTTTGATGACACCTTGATGGCTACTTGTTCTGACAAGGGAGGGCTGGCTAGCACAGCAGAAGATACCCAGAGAGCAGGGGCTTGAGGAAGGAGTTTCTTTAGCATAGGCTCCTCGGGAAGCAGAAGTCAAGGCAGAACCAAACCTTCAAGAGACTGGAGTAGAAAAATCCTAGGAAATGATCAAGGAAAGGGAGAATAGGAGTAGGTAGAGGAAGTCTTCAACTATAGGTTAAGATAAAAAAGCCAAAGTGGAAAGGGGGCAGCTTCGGTCACTAGCACAGCTCTGAGAAAGCCTTAAAGTGTAATGGGGAGGCCAGCACTGGCTTCCTAAGAACCCTGCTCTGGGTAGGAAGAACCAGCTTCATGACCTCCTCAGTCTGTCACTGCTTTGGAATGTCCTTAGAGAGCACAGTCGCAGCTCTAGGTCCAAAAGAACAGCACCTTTGAACCTTTAGCCAAGCCACACACCTTTCAGAGAGTCTCTTGAAACAAGGTCTGAGGAGCATGTTTTTATTTCTGTCACAAGGCTAAGTGGAGGAGACAAGCTGAGCTGACACACACGCCTCAGAATGAGGACAAGTTAAAACTAGAATGAGTGAAAGTGTTCAATGAGCTCATTTCTGAAGATGGCACCACCTCTCTGCTTAGTGGGTCTGGGCATGTGCAGGTTTTCTGATACATTGGGAATGTGTTTTTACCTTGACCTTTCATCACAAAAGAGAAGGGGAAGCAGAACAAAACAAAACAAAACATTGTCACCTTCCTGATCCCTGTAGTATCTAAGGCCCTCAATCACAGCACGGCTCCTCTTTACAGTCTTTTATTGAATGTTGTCAGTGGGATTACAACCAAGCCTACAGGTATACACACACAAACACACACACACACACACATACAATGGGGGGAGAAAGCTTGCAGGTACAAACTGTGGTCTAGCCTTGGGGCTAGAAAATTAGAAGATGTTTAAACAGGAGACCTTGTGTTCTCTTCGGGGCATGGGAATTGCTGCTCACCGTGGTAGATTCTGCTGATGGCTTCCCAGGTTTGCTAGCCCCATTCAAGGGCAAAGTCCCATCTGTACCCCATCCTTTCTTTAGACTTACCTTTCGTTCTGACTTCAACAGAGTGTTCCCTCAAGAAAACCACTTGGAAGTCTTACTCTGAGCTAAGGATTTTGGAACTTTATTTTATCTAGAACAAGGAAACCCTCTGTAGCTGGTAGACAATACTGCTTGCAGAGCTGGAGAGCTAAATCAATAACTGTTTCCTTCAAAAAATCAATAATGATATACTTAATCCTAATGGACTGCATTAAATATTTGTTGGTTAATTTTATTCACGGTTAAAATTGCTCCAAGTTTGCTCTACAAGATGAGTATTAAAGCTGGAGAACTGGGATGGAGAGACAGTTTATCATCTAATAGCACCAACTGCTCCTCCAGAAGACCCAGGTTCAATTCCCAGCATCCACACCATCCATAACTCTAGCTCCAGAAGACCTGATATACCCTTTTCTGGCCTCTGTGGTCATTGCACACACTTGGCACACAGACATACTTGGAGGCAAAGCACCCATACACACAACATGACAATAAAGATTAAATATATTTAAAAAAATAAAAGCTGATGAGAAATGTTAGAATTAGGTTGGATGAACATGTACCTAAGTGGAAGAAGGTGTTTAACAAAGTTCAGCCTTGCATCTCAGAATGAGGATTCAGTAGGCCCTGGCACTGAACCTGACAAGCAAAGCTCTTGAGAAACCTCTCAGTGGAATACATTTCTGTTGACTTGGGCTTTTATGGTCCCCTCATGCCAGGGGACACTGAAGATGTGTGCCAAGCCACACTGGGTAAAGCTAAAGTCGGCAGGAACATTTGGAAAGTGCCATCCTGAGACATACATGAGTCTAAGGAATGAAATGGAGTATATGCGTCCACACATGCCCTCATTTGACTCTCCTCAAGGCACACCAGCTCCTCAGGCAGCTGTCAGGAGGAGAGACATAAACCAGGTCTATCTTATTTAAAGAAGGGATGACTCTCCAGTCACAAAGTTGGGCCAACTAATCAATGTACTACTTGTAACCTAAGAAGAAACTATCTTTGAAGTCTCTACTCATACAAAAACACTAAGAGACTCGTAGGCATCTATTTAGAAGATAATTGTGCAGGCATTGAAAAAAAAAGAAAACCAAGTTCAAGTTGTTTCAGCTCTACTAATGGGTTTGCAGAAGTCTGTGTTCTGTGTCACAGACATTACCACTTGAGTTTTAATTAGAAGAGTATTTCTCTTTGGAAGTATATAACACCTTCCTTGGAATAAAGGGGCTCAAGGCCCATTAAAATCTGGGAGAGTTCATAAGAGAACTTGGGGTTTGGAGTCACCAACCGAGAATAAAATTCTGCCAAATTCAAGTTCTTCACCTTTCCCTGTCTATCCTGGCCACTCTTCTATTGATATAATAAAACACCACGACCAAGAGTGACTTATGGTAGAGTTTATCTTGGCTTACTGTGCCAGAAGGCTGAGCTCACTGCCATGGAAGGCATGGCAGCATGCTGTGGACAATGATCTTGTACCCTGTAAAGATTTGTCATGTACTGGTTTAATAAAATGCTGATTGGCCAGTAGCCAGACAGGAAGTATAGGCAGCATGACCAGAACAGGAGAATTCTGGGAAGAGGAAAGGCTCAGCCTGAAGTCAACACAGAGGAAGCCAGACAAAGAGGAAGCAAGATGAGAATGTCTCACTGATAAAAGGTACCAAGCCACATGGCTAACACAAACAAGAATTATGGACTAATTTAAGATGTTAGAGTTAATAAGAAGCCTGAGCTAATAGACCAGCCAGTTTATAATTAATGTAGACCTCTATGTGTTTCTTTGGAACTGACTGGCTGTGAGACTGGGCAGGACAGAAACCTCTTTCAACAGAAGCAAGACACAGGCAAGGCAGAAGGAGCAGGAAGCTTAGAGATTACATCTTTTACTTCAAACACAAAGCAGAGAGAGTAAATGAAGTAGGATGAGGCTTTTAATCTCAAAGCCCACCCCAGTGACATATTTCCTCCAGCAAGTCTGCAACACCTAACAATGCCCAAGCAGCACCACTGGAGATCAAGTGTTCAAATACCCCATGCCTATGTGGGGCATTTATCATTCAAATCATCACACCACCTTTTAATATAAAATAGACACAATGAATATGGCCCTTGCATGGATGTCACATGCTCCAAATATGATAATCGATATAAAGTGTTTGCACCTAAAATACAATGGGGAAAATGGCAACTTCCTTCCATCTAAAAAGTTTGAAACCAGGGTGGATTAAATTTCTCTGTTAATTACTTACTTTAAAGAGCTGAATGAGGTAGGCTTTGTGATGTCCTAGGGGGCATAGGCATATAAAGAGGAAAGGAACGCTGTTCTTTAAGTGTGCAGAGACATCACAGAGAACATACCTACCTAAAGGCGAAAGCCAGCACCATGCCTCTCTAAGGAATGCCAGCTCTGTGCACAGAAGGCAGAAAAGCATGTTCCATGTGCGTCCGGCTGCTGCACTTCCACATGCAGGACAGATCTCACAGTCCTGGAGCCCATAGCCAATAATAAACACCAGCTCTGAAAAGCGCACTTAGAAAGCACCTAGGACAATTTACTAACCTTTATATCCTCCTAGAAGAAAGCCCAGAGACCCATATGATGGCTAAGGAGTTAGCGTGTAAGAGAAACTGTTTTACCTCAGTAATTGATTTCTCTCTAATAGATGATACAAATCCAGAGGATTGAAACAGTAAATACTTTAGCATCTCATGGACTCTATGATTCTGAAGTCAAGGGGTGGTTTAGTTGACTTGGAGTCAGGGTGTCTCCTGAGATTGAAGTCAAGTTGTTGGCTGGGCTTGCAGTTATCTACAAATTCACCTGGAGGAAGTTGACCTTCAAGCTCAACCCACACTGAGCAGAACACTTCACAGCTCGTTCTCTTTGGCTACCTAGCTGTCTTCACACTGTAGCAACTGGCTGTCATTTCTCTGGGTGGCTCTTGACATCACAGCTGGCTTCTCTCCGAGCAAATGGATCCAAAAAGAGAGGAAAAGAATGCTCCCCACACAGATCCAATTGTCTCTTTGTAATGTATGCATCAGAAACAACATCCCATCATTCCATTCTGCTCTCTTCACCAGAAGCTAAGCACTGAAAGCAGCCCTTAAAGTCAAGGGGAGATGAATTACCTGCCACCTCGTGAGGGCAAGGAAGCTAGGAAAATGTCTGAATATCTTTGAAACCAGCACATTCATTGGAGAGAAGAGTCCAGTTGTAGAGACAGGGACCTAATCAACAGGTGTTCTGGGGTTCTTAGATGAGAAATACGTAATAGCATTCGAACAGGCTGTTATTTACTCACAGTAAGAAACCAGTGAGACCTGGTCTCAAACTCTAGAAGATGCCGCTGTATTCGCAGACTGTGTTATTTTTAGTTTGAGGCTCTGAACTGCATTTTCTAACCTCCTTTGTAGGGAACTGCGAGAATCAGTGAGAGCCAGTTAAACATGGTCAGAAAAGATAGCTAGCCCATGATGGTGAGTTTTAATTGCTGACTGGACACAATCTAGAACTGCCCAGGAAGAATCTCAGTGGGGATTGTCTAGATCGGGTTGACCTGTAGGTGTGTCTGTGTAGGATTATGTCAGTTATATTAATTGATGTGGAAAGATTCCGCCTAAAAGTGGGCAGTACCTTTCCTAGGATTGAGTACTGGGCTGGAAGAGGAGAAAATGCGAGCTGAGCAGTAGCCACACATGCACTCTTTCTCTCTGATCTTGCTTGACTGTGGGTGTGACTGCATGCTTCAAGTTTAATGGATTGTAACTTGAAATTGTAAGCTAACTAAACTCTTTCTCCCAAAGTTGTTTCTCCCCCTGCCCCCAGGAAATTCTCTCACAGTAACAGAAGTGAAACAAAGACAAAACCTTACAAGACAAGCCCTGGAAGTCTTCCACTGTACTTCTAGGACTCAGGAGGTTGAGGTAAAGTCACAAAGAATTCAAGGTTATCCCCCATAAGGCCTCCACTGCACTCCTAGTACTCAAGAGTACAGAGGTAATGTCATCAAAAATTCAAGGTTAGTTTTGGCTACACAATTAGTTTGAGACTCTATCTCAGAAACCAATAGATGACAAAAAAAGTCTTTCATATCCTTATTTTTCTTTGATGAATGAAAATACTAATTACTGTACTAAAATACTAGTACTAATATAATTACTATTATAAATACTTTTATCATTATAAATGCTATAATACTAATATAAATACTAAATACTATACTAAAATGCTATTACTTCCTTAAGAAGACTTAAGGACCCAGTAAGGGTGTAGCTGTAAAGCAAAGGAGTTCAGGTCTTACAATGAGTAACTGGAAATTTGCCAGAGCAGCAGTAGCTACTGTGAATTAGCACAAGCAAGACAATCTTCTAATGTTTAAATCACTGGGGACTGGAATGTGTTTGTTATAGCAACTGCTCTGATTTATTCTGGCCAATTCACCATCTTTTATGGGAGTTGGTGTTAGCCCCTCATTACTGTAATGAAATACGTGGGAAATTAACTTATAAAGAAGAAAAGTTTATTTTAGTTCATGGTTTTGGATGTCCCAGTATACAATTGACTGGCCATATTGCTTTGATCCTAACTCGTTGTGGGAGTGCAGGACAGAGGAAAGCTGGAAAAAAGAGAAAGGGGAAGGATCTGGGACCCTACAGTCACCTTCTAGGACACACCCTAAAGACCTCTCTTAAGCGTTTGCCTCCTAAACACATCACTTCATTCTAATATCCCACCCTGGGAACCAAGCTTAAACATGTGGACCTTTGGGAGACTTTCAACATCCAAGTTAAGAAGAAAATGCAGATTAAATAATGCTAAGCCAATAGACCAATGATTCTCAACCTTCCTAATGCTGCAGTCCTTTAATACAATTTCTCAAGTTGTGGTGACCTCCCAATCATAAAACTATTTTTGTTGCTGCTTCATAGCTGCAATTATGATATTGTTATGAATCATACTGCAAATATATGATATTCAGAATATGATATGCAACCCCTAAAAGGGTCATGACCTACATGTTGAGAACCATTGTTCTAGGCTGTTCTAAGCATGAAGGAGTGAGCTTTTAGTCTTTTTATTTATCTGAAGACTTCTAAAGAAATTCAAGAATAAACTTGGAATGTCATTATCTAAAAGTTGTGCCCTCTGATTGATGCATTCCTGGTATTACTCAGGTTCATAGAATGTTCCTGGGAAATAAACCTCCATACAAATTATAATATGGAATCATTTCACTGTAAGGTTATTAATCAATTAAACATATACAGTCTTCTTACTTCTGAGAGAACCAATCAGTAAGTGCTATGGATAATGGTGTGATCTTTGAGTTAGACAGAAATGCGGTTCTGTCACATGTACAACTTCTATCACTTTATGCTTCTCATTCAACTTCTTTGAGCCAAAGTTTTCTAATCTACAAAGGTACTGTGATGAAAATGATAATGACATCATTCACCTAAGATTGCAAAGTGAATTAACTGAGATACATGCAAAATATATACACAAAAATGTATACATACATACAAAATATATACAAGATACATGTTTGCTTTAAGTATTGTTTCATTGTTATAATACTATTTTGAGGAGGGAATTTCTCACTGTGAGTCTTCAGATTGCTTCTTCTTAATATTATTTGCATGTTCATGTTCCTGTGTATGAGTACACATGTATGTATGGAGGTCAGAGATCAACTTTTGAGAATCCATTCTTTCCTTCAACCATGTGGTTTCCAGGGATTAAACTTGGGTCATCAGGATTGTTAGGAAGTAATGTTTCCTGCTGAGCCATATCACTGGTCCATGAAGGGCCTTTACTGTTGACTGAGGTTTTCTGTCCTGCCCAGTTCCCGCAATTGTTAAGTCACAAAAAAAAATCACACAGAGGTCTACATTAACTATAAACTGATTGGCCCATTAGCT
>LOJH01016078.1:0-23050 GCA_001685095.1 Ellobius talpinus | reverse complement strand
TCTCCCAGCATTCAGCCTAGCTTTCCCTGCCTACCTAAGTTCTGCCTTGCTACACCTTGTTTACACCAATAGAAAGGGATTTATTAGAAGTACTTGGAATAGATGGCAAAAGCTAGGGGCAGAAACACATTCTGGACTCAGGAAGATTCTAGAAGGAAGGACTAGAGAGACCTCTGACTTCCTTCTTTTCTCTCTTGTCTCTGCTTTCAGAGCATCTGCTTCATCCTCCATCACTGGTCTTCCCCACTTTACAATTCAAGTATAGGGAACTACCTTGCACAATGCCTAACTGCCATGGTTTGGATTCTACAACGCAAAGTGCCTAAGCTGTTAGTTATGCTTTCAGTTCTGCCTTCTCCAGGATCTAATTTGACTGGTTCAGCTTGTATCTGGTGTCCTCCTTCTGCTCTACTGATGGAGGCCCATAAGGTAGGCATGCTGTATGGCATAGTTGCTAGGGTGGATCTAAGCTTGTAGAATCAGGGTTGGAAAAGACTAGGTAGACAGGCAATAGATGTCAACATCATGAACTCCAGGACCCCTGATAGGAAGCCTACAAATTCCAGGGGAGAGCCAAGGGGTGGCTGCTTCTGTAAAAACATGCCTTGCTTTCCATACACACATTGCCCATAATACCATGAAAATCATGACGGTGTAGGTAAGAGGGTGAGCAGAGGCCTAACCCAGCATGATTTGACTGGTAGAACAGAATGAATCTGATTTAGAAACTCAGGAGAGAGGGAGTGGGAACAAAAGGGGGGCCTGCATGATCTCTTCAGCATTTCTCCTGGATTCCTCTAGCCTAGGAAACAGCAGCCTACATATGGGCATTTCGTTCTTAGTAGTACTTTGAACAAATGTTTCAGGATAAGTGAGGGAGGCTCAGAAAGGGGCAGAACTCATAGGAAGAAACATAAATATATACCCGAGAGCATTGCAAATTGTAGGGCATGATCAGGTTGCATGTTGGTTTAACTTTCTGTATGACAGCTTGCTCCTGACCACTGTACACTCAGTTGTGATTTTTCCCCTGTATGGATTTCAGAAGATGATTTAATTGAATGTATGAGCACACTCACTTCCACACCTGTATTCATATGAATAAAACCTGTTGAGTTTGGGTATGCTTCTCTTGTCTTTAACTCCACTCAGATGATATAGACTTCTAGGGAACACATTAAACTTGTGCTTAAGCTATGAGATTGATCATGTCAAGTTTACATAGAGGAAAAAAACATACTTTTAAGAATATTTAGAATGTTTCATGTTTTTGCCAAAAATCAGTAGAGAAACTGAAATCCAAGGAAAGCGTACAAAAAGGAATACTGAGAAATGGTTTAATCCTGTTATATCAACTGGAATAGTGGTTGGGGTTTATACTCTGCAAGAAATTAAGCCGCTATCAATGTTCACGATGGCTTGCTGAACTAAAAAGAATACGGTTCACACTTGTTCTCAAAACAAAACAAAACAAAAAAACAAAAAAGTAACATATACCTTTGTTAGCAACACATTCTCAGTCTGGCGTTGTCTTTTACACTAAAATTATAATCTTTGAACCATGGTATTCATCCTGTTGTCAGTCTAAGTATTCATATTTAAGTAGAGGTGGTTTCACAATAAAAACAAGTAAGTACTGTAAACCTTCTTGAGGTCAGAAAAATAAAAGGCAGAAGTGGGGAAATGCCTGCTTTTATGCCTGAGTTCAGTCCAGCAAGTGTGTGGCATCTGAATTTCCACAAAGGCAACAGCAAAAGCCAAGGAAGGTTGTGATCTGCATCCCATAGGAATCACTTGCTGCAAGGAGCACTCCTTCAAGGAATTGCTAATTGTGGCCTAGGGCAGGCTCAGACTGCATTCCCTGCCTCTGCTCCCCCCACCCCACCTTGACAACTGTTGTGTCTTCTTTTTTTTTTAAGTGTCTGTTGTTTTCTGTGTTTTTCTTGCTTTTCTATTGATTCTGGAGGCATGGGCCTTTTGATGGCAGAACAAATACAAAAGAATATTTGAGGAGTAAAATGTTATGGCTTACTAAGATGCTGGGACCATCTGACTGTAAGAAACACAAGAAGCTTCACTGGTGGCCAAGATTTGTTTCACAGAGCCAGCTGAGCTGGTGTGCAGGGCCCTGAAAGCTGGTGGGAAAGGAGAGCCCACAGGCACGCATGCACACATATCCCCAAGTCTCATTCTCTGTTAATACCAGCTCGACGCTGAGTTTCCATCAATGCCTGTGCATGAAGCTCTCTGTATTCACTTATGGGATAATTTAGGAGCAAAGCTGATAGCAACTGAGATAGATCATAAATTGAATTAAATTTTAAAGATTCAGCCTTTCCTTTTATATTGGTTTGTTAATAAAATCAAAACTTGCCAATTAACATGCAACATTAATAAATCCAAACAGCTTCCCTTCCTACATGAAGGTATCCCAAGAAGAGAGTGAACTTTGGTTTTTGGCCCCAACTAACTGGACTACAGATCTTAAATCGTCTTTTAGAAATAATTGACTGTAAGCAAGACAGTTGGTGGCTAAATTTTTTCCCAAAGCCATTTTTTAAACTCCTAAGTATATGCTTACAGAAGAGAAGGAGCTGGGGGGGGCTGCTGACAGTATAATTTACAAGTGGCCTTGGGGGCTTTGGGGACTACAGCACTGAACTGGAAACTGGAGATCCTGGCTTCTCACTCCTTTAGTAACCTCAGGGAAGTCATGGTTCCTTTCCTCTTGGCTTGTTTTTCCATTGGCATGGAGACAGAGGCAGGGTGTGTGTGTGTGTGTGTGTGTNNNGTTGGGGGGCAAACTAACGAGATGGAAGGTGCAGAATATCACAGCCCTTTTCCACGACTCTCTGGTTTTACTTTTCATGAGATTGTTAACATTTGGCCAAGAATCATTACTCAACAATTTATTATCCTGTTCAAATCCAGGTAGGTTAAAAGTTTAAACTTGTTATACTCAAAGTCGGGTCTCTTGTGCTTTATAGAAACCCCAGATACCACAAAGTTAAAAACATAGAAAGAAAAGCCCTCCTGAATTTCATTTGCAAAGCCTCTCTTCTGGCACACAGGCTCTGCATTAGAATGAAATATTCCATTGAAACGTCTGCTCTGGCACCGAGAACGGAGAAAAGTCTCGTGTTTGTGTACTCTGTGAAGTCGAACAACAATTTCCAACATATGTTAGGAGAGGCTGCCCTCTTTGGAGATGGGAAAACCGATCGCTCCAGAGGGGAAAGCAGACCGAGCGCTGAAAAGTTTTGTTAATCTTTCACTGGTGAGGCAGAGCTGGGAACACAGCAGCCCTTTCGCTGTGGAGAAGGCTTGAGCCAAAAGGCCCAGCCCACAGGAAATGAACGTTGTCCTCCTCAGCGAGGCTACTTAAGCAGAGAGAAAACATTTACAGTACTTGTAATTACGATGGTTTTCGGCACCTAAATTGTCATAAATCACATTTATAAAAGCCATCTTCGCACTAGTCAGAATTTGAAAGCTGCAAAATATATTCAGCTGGTGGGTAGTTTGAAATGGTGGTGCATATGTTTGGAATAAATACATGTTATAATTATGGCTTTTAATACTGGGAGGTTGCTTATGAGGATTTATGCTCACATACTGATGATAATGGAGTACACTATGAACATAATAAAGTGGTGATGGGTGGCGTTTGTTCTCGCCTTTCTACAGAATTCCACTTCCAGCTCTGAGGGGTATGTTCCTTTGTAAATCCCCGTACATCGAGATAAAAATACATTTCTCAGTGTAGCTCCTGGAGCAACTACCCGGAGAGAAAAATACCTGCATTTTCACAACCAGTTCATGGATCTTAAAACATAATTACGTCTTATTGCGTTGTTGATCCCAGAGCAGTATTTGAATTAAAAAGGAACGTCAATAGAATTGGTGGAAAGCAAAGAGCTCTATCTTATAGCCGAGTTCGTGGTGGAGTGAAATCTAGTTTTAATAAAAGAGTAGTTTCATAATAAGCAGACGAGTCGAACCGGTAATTAGAGTTTTTATTACATATGTATTACCTAACACTGAAGCCAATCCTTCCAAGTAGAAAATAAAGGGGAAACACAGTGATGAATTAAAGAGCTGGGCGAAATCTGAATTAACTCTTTGCCCAGGTCTGATACATAAGGTAATTGTGTTTTGGTCAAGAGGGCAAGACCTGAGATGTCTGTCTCTATATTAGTCTTTCATTCAAATATTTAATAAATACTTGTTAAATACCTCTATTCCAACCACTAACCTAGAAGCTGGAAACAGAAATACAAATTAGAGTCCGGTCCTTAGGAACTCCTGTCTCGGAGAAAACCAAATAATTAGAGCCCAGTGTATTATATGCATAAATAGCAGCGTGAGTAACGACTTTTGTCTTGACATGAATTCTGTGGTAAACACTGCAATAAAGGACATGTTTTGTGGGGTTCTTGTTGCTGGCACTAGCCAGAGTTTACAGCTGTCTAGGTAAAGAGCTTGATCAACACATAGAGAGTGCTATCCTGTAGCTCTTGATATCGCTTTATTTCCATAAACATTTTAAAAATGTGGAGCTCTGTTTTTTGTGGATGTACATTTTCACCGGATCCCTTTGCTATTTTGAAAGTTTGTGTATTCGAGGGGAAAATGTGACTAGACTGTAGAGTTATCTGCCTTCCCTGGGGTTGCAGAGCACCCCCACAGGTTAAAAAGCGGGTACAGGGTGAGTTGCAAGGCTCAAGTTGTTACCACATACTGCCTCCGCATCAGAAAAATCTTTGGTAGAATCCTCCTATTGACATCTGTTTTTCATGCCTGCTCAGCTGTAGGTCTTTTATTCTTCGAATCATTAAGGTTAACATTTAATCCCAGCACTCAGAGGCAGAGGCGGGCAGATCTCATAGTGAGATCTGTTTAATCCCAGCATTCAGAGGCAGAGGCGGGCAGATCTCATAGTGAGATCGGTCTCAAAAAACAAAAAGAACAAAACAAAAACAAAATTTAGCTTCTTTCTTCAGAGCAGATTGTGGAAATGAGAGGAAAATCATCAGACTGCAGGCTCTGGAGATACGCCTCTTCTTCATGATTGACAGGGCTGGTGTGGATGGACCCTCATCCCCCCCCCCCATGAGTAGGCCCAAGACACACTGTGACGCTGATGGCAACACTCTCTGTTTAGGGTAACAGAACAGCTTCCTGCTTATTTCACAAAGGTGTGTGTGTGTGTGTGTGTGTATGCATGTGTGTGTATCTGTGTGTTGTGTATGATTTATTTAAGTGTGTGTATTTGGTGTGTATTTGTAAATAGAGGATAGAGGTCAATGTTGGGTGTTTTGTTAAGACACTCTTGAATATAGATTTTTTTATTGATTCAGAGTCTCTCACTGTCTCTCGCCTCTGGATCCCCAGCACTGGAGTTTCTGGCTCCTGCCTCCATGCCCAGCTTTTTACATGAGTTCTGGAGTTTGTGCTCTCAGATCCTCAGCTTGTGTGACAAGCACCTTATGAACTGAACCATCTCCCCCGCCCCTATACAAAGTTCATTAATAGATTATATGTTTAACTTTGAAGATCTTCATCAGCTTAAATGACTCTCACTGAAGTCTAAGGCTCTTCTTCCACCCCCTCCCTTCATCTCCCTCACAGGAGGCAGACCACCTACCATGACTGAAACCCTTGCTGTCATTTCTAGCTCTCTTCCCTTTCTTTGACAATTATCCCCCCACCCTCACTATTTCTGTTTCTGCTTCCTAGAGAACAGGAAGTATCACATGTCCTGAGTCACCTGACGAAGAGGCAGTGAGATGGAGTGTACACAGTCACCCTCTGACAGAAAGACACCATCCTGAATAGTGGCTGGGATGCAGGTGATTCCTAGGCTAGTCGGTAGTTTCTTAGTGGCACACTGAGGCATGTCCTGCTGAAGGAGAACAATGTTGAGTTTGACAAATGTTAAGAAGAGAAAGCGAGTCGTGTTCAGATGCCTGATGGAGCTGACTGCTTGCTCATTGCCCAGCTTTCCTGCACGGGGTTAACAGAGTCCGAGGGCCGTTACTGGGGTCAAAGGCTAAGTCTGAGAGCCAGACTCTTTTAGTAGCTAGCAGAGATGTCCTTATCTCCTTCAGAGGAATAGCTGTCATAACTGAGATAGGCAGATACTGATAGATAGGAGATCCAATAGATGGAGCTGCTCAGACACAGAGATGTTTAGTGTCTGAATGCCCAGCCGAGGCAGTGTTTGCTAAAGTCAAAGCTCAGATCAGGGTTTCTCAGGCCCCAGATACTGCATGGGAGTAACAGGCAGGGGCATCTGGGTAGATCCCTTCAGAACGATAACTCTGGACCCTTCCCTGCACCCTCAGGGACCACAGAGGTGCCTGCTTTCTCCTAGTAAAGAGGTGGAGCTTCTCTCCAACAAGAGCTCTGGGTAAGAGGCAGAGCCTCTTGGGCTGGAGCTGCTGCAAGAGCAAGACTTCTTCCCAGAAAGGCAAAAAGCCTCTGTCTTGGAAGCGGCCTTCATCTCCTTGTCACATTCCCAGAAAATAACTGGAGTTCAATTTTAGCATAATCAGCTAGAGATATGCTAGCCTGATGAAGAAAAAGCTTCCATACCAAAGCGTCTGTGTGCACTAGCTAACGTAGACAGCTGGGGCTGGGAAAATTCTCCTGAGGTTTGATTTTGTAAACATTTAATCAAAGGGGCAGAATACATAACCAAAGAAGCAGGAATCTGTTGATTTCACGACATAAGATTTATGATGTTGACAAGAACTCCAGGAAGAAGGTATATTTGCCGCTAGTATGGTTCATCAGTGCATAGGAAAGGGACAGCAAGTGCTGAGTGTGTTGAGGATGCTAGTCTGTCCCTGCTGCTGATGCAGGAAGGAGCAGAGCCCGGGAGGAATAGTCATGCTAGAGTGGGTATCTTATGTCCAGTAAAAGTCTTACCAGGAGATTATGTTCATGAGAGGGCCCGGAGGACGTACTACTTGCCAAAATCATTAGGAATGAGCTGGGGGGCATGGAGGCATCACTAAATGTTCAATGTGACAAGGCCCAATGGGGAACTTGCATTTCAGGCCCCTGGGAATCTGGAACAAGATTATAACAACCACAGCAGAGACTTATACAAGTTTTTGATAAAGAACCCCTGCAAGTAATACCCTGACAGAGAAGAAGAACTTAGCCATGAAAATCAATTGAGTATGCATCTAGAGCTGCTAGGTACGAGCAGGTCCACCAACTCACGACAGCAGACTGGCCAGGAGCAGTAGCTGCCTACTGTAAGATGGAAAGAGCACGCCAGCATGAGATGCATAGGCAGTGGCCCAGACCCCGTGCCACTCACAGGCATTGTAATAGCCCCAGTTTCTTGCTTCTCAAATCCATAGCTGCAACAGAGGAGAAAGTCCTACACAACCAGCTGAGGAGAAAGAAAACACTGATTCAGTCTTTGAGAACAAACCAGAACAGGGGCAGCTGTTCATAGCCACGGTCAGTGACTTGAAAGACAAGGGAGAGGCAAATGCCATCCAATAGGCAGAACTGTAACGAGTGTGCCTGTTCGTCTGGATGCAGGAAATGCTTATTTGGTGCCCAGTGAATGAATGAATGAATGATAGCAGGGTACTGGGGAAACTGAACCCTATTGGTCATTTATGTAACCCATGTGAACTGGCAAGGAGAGGACCATGAGAAAATAGAGGTTGAGTCTCCAGGCTGTCTACTCTCTAGCCATCAGCTCTCTTGAATAAGACAGAAGGAACCATTTTGCCCAAGCTCTCTTCAGCTGATTCCCAAGAGAAAGGACTCCACGTGGACTCTCCGATGCTTCTTCCAACACGTAGCTGTTTCTGTCAGAATGAAATATGCACAGGGGTCTTCCTGTGCTTCAGTGTATGAAGTAGATCAAGTTGGGGCAAAATAAATGTAACACTGAAAACCAGAGGAGGAAACACCTTTCATGAGAATCTACTTCTGACAGCTCAGAGCAGAGTTGGAGACAACGATTGAAAGATGAAGGTGGGTTGTTTGGAATTTTAAAGTCTCCTGCCTCAGACTCTGTTCACAAAGTTAGCACAGGTGGGCAGAGTCAATGGCGCTCGCTTCTGGCTCTCCGATGCTTTAAAGTGGATTTTGGGTATATAGGCACCACTTCAAGCCAGACCTCACTCAGTTATCAGACTCTCTGGCCTTCCTTTAAAGTAGACACTGCTGTGGGGAGAATTGAACTGGGATGCTGGTTCCCTCATTTGCAAGGCAACGTACATGGCAGCAGGAGTGGGGGTGGGGGGGCAGAAGCCCATCTTTTAGGAACACGTAGGTTTACACTTTCCAGTGCTGTGTCATGGAGTCCTGAGGGTCTCTCTTTCATTGCTTGTGCACTTTACTCGCCTATTAAAGACAGACGTCTGCTGTCAGTACATCCTGAAGAAAAGTAGCAACCAAATGTGGCAATATAAATTGTTCAGTAACAAAATTAGTGATGTATCTGGTCAGAATATCAGCATAGATTTAAAAAAAATTAGTTAGACTATTCTTGAGCTCTGGATCAAAGTACCCCAGAGGGAACCAAGAAATATAAAGCTAGTTGCAGAGTTATTTGTCAGCTGCTGCAGGAAGGCTCATTTTGAATATTTCAGGACTAGTGAGATGTAAGGAAATATTAACCAGCTGATGACTGAATCAGTTTTACTTTTAACGGCTGAGAGACAAGATTTACAGTCACCGATTCTTGTCTTATTTCACAGTACCTTTGCCACAAATGTAGCCAATAACCTGGTACCATAAAACTCTAATGACTGCCTAAGATCCTTGGGGCATGCGCATGTGAAATGACTCCTGGGGACCTGGCTCTTCGCTTTGGTTTTCACTTTGCTTCCCATCAAGGAAGGATGAGATGTAAGGATTGCCTTCTGTTTGACACTGTAAGTCAAGATCTAATCGAAGGGGCAACCTTGTAGTTCCAATCTGATCATATTTGCAGAAAGGAGTTCCAAATAGTTCCATCTGGCAAATGGCCCCATCTGTTCTCAGTCCCAAGCAGCAGAACCTTTGTCCATTTCATGGTGAGTGACTAGGAAGAGCACCAGCCGCTGAGGGGAGAGCGTGCTCATTTCTCGGTGTACCAAATGATCCTCTTCCCAGAGCAGCATCCTCAGCCCTCACTTAAAGCATGCCTGACAAGAATAAAATAAAATACACAGGATTCAAAGACAGCCAGTTACTAAAATGGAAGTATCAAAACATCAAAAATGATTTTGTGACATTGTTATAACCATGCCTCTTTATCCATGTGTTAAACTGGGAGGTTTAGCAGCAGGTCCAGGAACTACCATCATTTCGGAATAGCAAAGAATGTAAATAGCATTTGAAATATCTGTGATTGCCACGGTATATTAGGCGTGCTATAAAATACCAGTGATTTCTATTAGTGTCAACATCACAGGTTCTGTACATGCTAGCATTGCTTACATGCACAATTTAAGAAATACAACTTACCAGTTAAGGGTCAGTACCAATAGTGCTGTGATACCCATTCTGTGGAAGCCTCAGCTAGGCAGAGAGGAAGCTAAGCAATAAACAAGGCATGTGTTTGCCAGTGTTTGAAAGTGAATCTACGCACTTTGGGGAATGGCATGGGGTCTACTTATGTGTTTATTTTGCTTTGAGACTCTCTCACAGGTAGCCCAGGCTTGTTGCACACAATCCTCCCAAGTACTGGGATTATAAGTGTGCACTTCCATGTCTGGCTCCAGACCACAGATTTATTTTCTTCTTTTTCTACTTCTGGTTCTTATGTTGTCTAACAGAAATGACCTTTGGCATTCACTATTCCACCCAATAATGAAAATCCTTACGCTGTACCGACACAAATTGCTTTCATTTTGTTCTCCTCTAATAGCTGTCTCTCCCACTTAAAAGTAAATGGGGGGCTCTGCCCCAATAAAGACTACTACCATTCTCAAGTAAAACATAGGCCTGATCTCAGCCTAGCCTGAGTCGGGTCTCCTCCAAGGCAGAGGTCAGTCTGCCCCCTAAGTTCACTGCAGATCTCTTTGATCAGAGGCTACCAGTTTCGAAGAGCACCAAGTTATATGAGGGTTTTTTCTTTTTTTTTTCTTCTTTTTTTTGTACTGTGTACTACTGCCCACCAGGGATAGAGCTGAGGCCACCTAAATAACTTAAATAACTCTATGTGGTAACCTTGGTCTAACTCATATTTAAGAGAAATATTTGGATGCTGAATGTATTTTTGCTTTAGGCTGGAACTCTTAGCAATCCCCAGATGAAATAGTTTATGTTACATAGAGGAATCTTAAACATGATAAATGTGTCAGACACACATCTCGATGTCAAGGATAGAATTTATCTAATATAAGAGCAGACAAGTTTAATAAACCATGTAAGTGTTACAAGGCATGCTTCAAATGGCAATGAATTATGCCCCTATTTGTGGCTCAATGTATATGTTTTATCATTTTGAATATTGAATAAAAAATTCTTGTATAAATAATGTAAAAAGGCTGATTTAAAGCAACAGATGCTAATCAAGTCACGCTAAGGGCTGACAGGCCCTGCGGAACACATAGATTCTTTGGAAAGGTGTAACAGAGCCGGCGCTGAAGATGGCTCAGGAGCCATTTTAATCAACTAGTCTAGCATCGTAGGGAGGAGCCTAAATTTTCCAAAGACAAGCCCACTAAATGTGAGGACTTTACACATCAACAATCTTATTTGGTTTACGGCATTTGTTTTTAATAACTAGGTTTTCCAGAAAATATGCCTGCTTAAAAGGCTCATCCTCTAGTTAGGTTTTTATCTGTCATCTTTGGAGACGTTTTCTTACACTACAGTGTTTCATTTCTCCAGGAAGTTTCTGTAAGGTAAGGTTATTTAATTCAAGCCGACTTGACTTCTTTTTCATAGTAGAACAATAACACGGTTGTGCATTTCACCGGTGGGCAACTTGAAGCCCAGCTTCTCCCAACCACACTCTCAGGTAAGGCTTCTTTCTTCTATAACTTCCTGCGAACTAGTAGGTAAGAAAATATCTAACTGGTGCTAAAAAAACAAAAACCAAAAAAAAAAAAACAAGAAAAAGAGCTTTCTTGGATCACAGGCAACGTTCAGACTATTTCAGAAAAACCCTGGATAGTTACATGAATTTTGAGAGAATTGATCAGTAATTTTGGTTTTGTTTCGGTCTTGCTCCTCTTTTGAAGGACTCTGCCCGCAATTGTACCAGGGCCCAACTTTCTAGTAATGTCGCCCCAGCACCTACAGCTTCGGGGTCCATCCTAACTACAGGAGTTGTCACTACCTTTCAAATGCAGGAACCACGCTTTATTTGCATTGAACTTTTCGTCTTTCGGTCATTCAACACAGTATCTGTTTCACTGTGTGGAAAAGCTTCAGAGCTGTGGCTCAAATAACCAGACTCCAAGCTGAATTAGAACATGATTTCACAAAACCCTACATCTTTTCCATCATAGCCTCAAATCGAGCAAAATCAAGCAACTTTATCTGAATGAATGGATAGCAAGCATCATTAATCCACTTTCAGTCATTCGGAGGACAGGGTCTGGTGAGTTCTAGTCTGTGCTATGAGACCAGTGTTTTCAAGAAACAGGCAGAAGGAACACATTTACTGAAGGGAGGCTTGCTATGTAAGGGGGTCCCTTTGGGAAGTCATATACTTAGTCAAATAGTGAGTTTGTTTCCCAAAATATTTTCAGAACTTTTCTTTGGCTTTGAAAGAAAGAGAGAGGGAAAGAGAGATGGGGGGTGATGGTGGTGGTGAACACAAACCGGTTGCAAAGGTAACCAGGTCTTATTTCTTTATAGCTGAATACGTTTAGTTTGAAGTGTAAAGTATTTTGTCTACCTGAACTTAATTTCAGTCATGGTCCATGTGTTAATCTTTGGTCACTCATTTATTGGGTCCATTTCCCTGGTTGGTCCGTTTCTGGAGTCTTAAGCCAGATCCCAGAGTCCATGGGGAGCAGACCATTGGGACCTCCTATGGGGGGGTTCTGCCCTGCTGATATCCTTGGCATGGTCTCTTTGGGGATCCTGATTCTAGCCCACACAGACCTTGCAAGATGGCTAGACTGCACAGTCCATGGGCTTTCTTTCTCCCTCCTTTGAAGAGGGAGTGTGGGACAGAGGCAGAGCTGCATGCTCCCATGCTGCCGTGGAACTCTGGACACTCTGCAGAGGCAGTCATTCCCACACTGCTTTCGTATGTCTGCTAAGCTCTGTGTTTATTTACCCTGCTGTTGTGTCTGGAGCAATGGGAGTCTTGCTGCCTCTTCAATTTCACTGGAGAAACAGGACAGGATTCTTTTAATCCAGCCCTACCCAACTTGAGGAATTTCTCTGTGGCTAAGACAAAAGTTCAGCGGGCAATAATCGCACGTAGCATCTCCTGGTTTCTAGGCCCTAGGCCTTGGACTTAGAGCCATACCATTGTCTCTTCTGAGTCTCCAGCCCATGGGCCTTCTTGGCCTCCCTACTGGCACGAGATATTTTCTTAATATATATCTTTATCTGTACATAACCACGCATCACCTAACAATGGGAATGTTTCTAGGAAATTTATTTTAGAGGCGTAAGTTATAATTGTTTCTGTTCTTTTGAGTGATTTGGTCTGCTTCTCTGAATGATCAGTCCTCCAAGGCTGCCATTCCTTTCAGGAAATGGGTGTCTGTGTGATACCACGGTGGTACAGCGAAGGCCATGGCTGGTCCCCGTAGCTTAGGGGTTGTCTTATCTTTGCATCATTGGCCATTACCGTGCATCTTACCTTTCCAGGTGTTTGGTGCATCATCCTTGTGTTGTCCTTGTTCCTCTGTGCTCTGTGGCCCTTCTGTCCTAGACCCTGTACCTCCTGGGGTCTTCTCACAGCCTCTGTTCCTTCTCACTCATGTAAGAGGGGTTTCTAGATTCCCACTGGCAGTAAGATACTTGTTAATATTTAATATATAAGCCATGCTGAAAACTTCAACATGGCTTATTGGGAAGAACACAGAAAAATAGTTCCAGAACCTCAGACCAGCTGTGAGGATGGGAAATCATTGCTTAGCTCCCTGCACTGCCATTCTTTCATCTCTATTGAAAGAACTACACACTTGTTTTGAAGGGCTGATTTGTTGATCAAAATGTTATTTATAAAACTTCTTAATCAAAATCAGACTTCTTACCCAGTTTTAAGTTAAATTGTATGATTGTCTTGTGTGTGTGTGTGTGTGTATTATGTGTATGCATGAATGCCAGTCTATGGGGGCAAGAAGAGTTCTTGGAATCAGTTTTCCTTTTGCTATGGGAGCAGAGGATTGAATTTAGGTTGCTTTGCCCAGTAAGTACTGGATAAGCTGGGCCACCTTGCCAGTCCTCTACTATTCTTTAATAGATATTTTTTTCAGTAGTTATAGTATGTACAAAGTTTAGGGAAAATAAAATATACTTGTCATTTAAAAAAAGAAATGTGTTGCTGGGCCATTCCCTCATTGTGTGAACTTCATAGAGTGCATTTAGAAACCTGGATTGCATACGCTCCTGCACACCTGGTTTGTGTGATATCAGCTATTGCTCCTAGGCACAAACTTGTACAACATGTTATTGTGTTGCATACTGCAGGAAATTGTAATACTATATAAAAAGTATTTGCATATACAAACATATCTAAGAATATCAAAGGCAAAGTAACACTGCAGTATAAAATAGTTTCTTAGGTGAGTTAGCAAGTAATAACTAAGCACGAAGATCTGGGACATTGCTGCATACCACTCTAGCCTTAAGCTACAACAATTCTGTTTTAAATATTCTTTTTCCTATTTTTTTAATACTTTCATTGTGCACACTCATTGTTCCTGGGCTATGTTACATAAGAACATTTTCATGCAAGGATATACTATACATTGAGAATATGCCCCTCATCCCGACTGGCTTCACTTCCCCTTACTTCCTTTAGTCTTTCCTAGTTGTCTTCAACAGTTTTGCTTCTACTTTATGTGTATCTATAATTTCTTGAATGTGTTCGTGTGTGTGTGTGTGTGTGTGTGTGTGTGTGTGTGTAGTCCAGAAGTTGATATCCTGTGTCTTCCTCAATCATTTTCTACTGTGGGATAATATTCTTGTACACTGTAAAGGTTTGTTACTTGTATTAGTTTAGTAAAAACACTGACTAGCAAGTAGCCAGGCAGGAAGTATAGGTGGAGTGACCAGAATAAGAGAATTCTGGGAAGAGGAAAGGCAGAGAATCAGTCAACAGCCAGATGCAGAGGAAACAAGATGAGAATGCTTTACTGAGAAAAGGTACCAAGCCACATGGCTGAACATAGACAAGAATTATGGGTGAATTTAAGTTGTAAGTGCTAGTTAATAATAAGCCTGAGCTAATAGGCTGAACAGTTTGTAATTAATATAAGCCTCTGTGTGTTTCTTTGAGACTGAACAGCTGCAGCATCAGGCAGGACAGAAATTTCTGTCTACAACTTTCCATCTTCTTGACATGAGGTCTCTTCCTGGTCATGGAGCTTACTGACGCATTTAGCCTGGCTGGCCAGCAAGTTCCAGGAATCCTCCAGTCACCGGCCTCCTATCATAAAGATTACTAGTGTATGCCACTTATTCCAAATTTTTATGTGGGTTCTGGGAATCAAATTGTTGGGTTATCTTGTTTGAGTGGAAAGTGCTTTACTGACTGAGCCATCTCCCCAGCCCCATAGATTTTAATATCATGTCATATATACAAGAATAATTTTATGTTTCTATATAAAATCTAGGAGCCATGAATGAGAGAATACATTATATTTATCCTTTTCAGAGTAACTTAATCCACTTAATATGATTATCTCTACCTGTGTCTGTGTCTTTTCCTATAAACAACAGTTTTGTGCTTTTTTGTGGCTGAAAACAATCTCATTGTACAAACACACACACACACATACACACACACACACACCATGTTTTCTCTACTCATTTCCCTATTGTTGGACACCTAGGTTGGTTCTATAATTTACCAAATTTAATTTGGTTCATAATAGAATAGTGATGCAATAAAATTAATATGCAGCACTCTGTGATATGTTTACTTTGTGCTCTTTGGGTAAATACCCAGAGGTGGTATAGCTGGATCAAATGATAGATCCAATTTTAGTGTTTTCAAGGAAACTCCATATTGATTTCCATAGTGGCTGGAACAGAGCTTGCATTCCCACCAACAAGGTGTCTGCTCCTTTCCACCGCTGTTGCTTCTTCTTAACGACTGTTGTTCTGATGAAGGTATGGTAGAATCTCAATGTGCTTTTGATTGGCACTTCTCTAACAGCGCATGCATTAGTTACTTCTCTTGTTGCTTTAACCAAAGACTCAGCAAGAAGCAACA
Source organism: Ellobius talpinus (assembly GCA_001685095.1). NCBI lineage: Eukaryota > Metazoa > Chordata > Mammalia > Rodentia > Cricetidae > Ellobius > Ellobius talpinus. The sequence goes on along the minus strand of LOJH01016078.1, from coordinate 7,674 downwards.
TAAGGGAGAAAGGGCTTGTTCCAATTTACAGTTCAGGATGATCACCCCATCATGCCAGTTAAGATGTGGACACAGGATGGAGGCTGGCTGCTCACATCATATCTGCACTCAGAAAGCAGAGAGTGAACAAGAATTGAGTAAAACCAAGACTCACTCCTAGAGACCCACTTTCTTCAGCAAGACTGTCCTTCCTGAAGACTTACACTACCTTCCCAAACAGACCCTTTTCCTGGGGACCAAGTGGGCATATGGGTAAGCCCACAAAGACTATTTCACACTCAACATTAGCTAGTGAGGTTGGCTATTTTTCTTATGTTTATTGGCCATTTGCATCTTTTGAGAAATTTCTGTTCATCAGCACCATGATTGAAGTTGTTTGCTTGTTTGTGGTTTTGAGTTCTTTGCATCCTCTAGAGCAGTGGTTCTCAACCTTCCTAATGCTGCGACCCTTTAATATAGTTCCTCATGTTGTGGTTACCCCCAACCATAAAATTATTTCCTTACTACTATGTAACTGTAATTTCACTACTGTTATGAACCGTAATGTAAATATATGATATACAGGATATCTGATATATTTTGATATTCAACCTCCAAGTTGAGAACCATTGCTCTAGATATTATCCTGAAAACTGTGGATATCCTTAGTTTAAAACAGAGGGACAAAGGTCTGTGCCTATTTGAAACCACCTCTGTAACTCCAGGATAAGAATTGTTTATGTCAGGCACATGATAATTTCTGGGTATTTTTTTTGGTGTGTGTGTGGGGGTTTTGGTGATTTATATTCAGCAGAGACTTGAGATAAAGTATGTGATTTATTTAAGATAGACATTTATTATTGGCAATTTCATGATTGCTCAACATTAGAAGTCTCTGTTTTTTTTGAGATCCTATTTGTCAAATAGCATCTGCTATCTTGTATTTTTATCTTGCTTCTGTGATTTATAATGAGGACTGAAATGGAGAACCTGCTACGTCCTAATCCTTTTTTGGTGCTTTGTCTCCTTGCGGTTTTTGGCACACCACTTCATCTCTCCTTGATTCAGAGCCTCCATCAGCAAAATGAAGCCATTAATACTGTTTGTCTCCTACAGAACTATCGCGGCGATTAGTCAATTACCGTTTGTAAGAAATCTTTTAACCACAGAAATAGCTATGTTACCATGGATGAGTAGAGCAGGTGCTGCTCCCATTGTCTGTTTGTACAGTGGGCTGCCTTTCAAACGCTCTCCCAGTGATCTTTGTAGAGAAACAAATTAAGTGTTTTGTGTGAGGTAAGTGGCTGATTTGGGGCGATTTTAGAATTTATGGAATTCTAGAACATTGTCACACTCTTTCTTCATTTTCCCCACAATGCTTTTTAGATACATTTGGGCTCACATGTTCAGACACCCCTGTGCATTTATTTATCTGTATATTATTTGGTGAGGGGTTTTCCAATAGCTTTCATAATGGACAATATAGTTACCTGAAGATAATATTTTTATTTATTCATCGTTTGTGTGTGATGCCAGACTTTTTTCAGACTCTAATAAAGAAATTCTCATTTGCTTTTTTAATTTTATAAAAAAAGCCAAGACACATAGGAGTAAAATAAAATAAAACCTACATTTAGGCCTATGATTTAGCACAGGTGGGTGAGGTGTCAGCAATTGCCCTTCTGTTCCACCTGCAACTATTTAAAAGGAAAATATGGAAGAAAAGGTCTAAGATGAGTTTTGCACTTGGATTATTGAACACTTTAGGAAGAGGCTGCTGGATACCAGTGGGACCCATACCAGCCTGTCAACATCCTCATTTCACCCGGTTATGAGCATTCAGAGTGAGACCGAGCCAACAAATAGGATGAAACTTTCCCCTAACTCCATTATCGGCTGCTTTTTTAGTCCACTCCAGCAAGGCATCCAGTGTACACATTTCCATCCGCTATCACGCTGAATTAGATCAAGAGGCAGGAAGACCCATGCTGTATTTCCCTAGCGACAAATGTTGCAACTGTCCTGTGTTTATTTGGAGGAAAATTTTCGATAAAATATCAAATAATATTTGCAACTGCTCACATCATTGGCTTCTAGAAATAATGAGCTCAGGATAGAAAAAGTTACTTAGGACCTAATTTATTGCTTGGAACACTTTTTTATTTCAAAGATGCCATTTATAGATGACTAATGAATAAAGATATAAAAAATGCCAAATGTCAGCTTAATATATACCTGTAATCATAGAATGTTCATATGTAACAATAGACTATAATATAGGTTTTTTGTAGAATGTTCATCTGATATAAAAAAACTAGTAATTTTCACTTTTTATTTTGTTTTGCTTTTGTTGAGTTCTCTCACCCATGAATTTATTAAGGTATATCATATGGATCAGGACATATTAAACACCTATTCAATTGTGACACTTTTTGCAAAGTAATTTTTCTGACCTTGAGTATATAGGTCATACATACTATATGAAAAAGTCATACAAGTGAGAATTTTACTAATAATTATAAATAATCATAAAAGTAATTATTTAAGCAATTCTTGATTATTTACATATAATCTTACCATTAAAGAAGCAACTTTGTAAATGAATGAGATGAACACACTTCTTATTTTTTAAATAAAAAGGTAAATTTTGTATAACCATTTTATGTTTTAAGATGTAGGGCACTTTGAATGTTTTGGGTAGATTGATATTTTGATTTTATAATTGTCAATGCTGAGAATGCTGAATCATATAAATACATGGTAGAAATGGTTGAAATATGTTTAGGGTGACATCAGAAATCGCTGCAAATTTAATTTTATTTCCAAGACAAAACTCTTAAAAATTTTCTTTTGAAACGCAAGTCAACAACTCACACAGTAATTTTTAAAGTCAAACATTCAATACCATGAAATTCTGATGTGAGCCACAAGTATTAGATGGTGAATGTACAACTGACAGATTCACAGATAAACCCACAAGTGTGCAACATATGGGGAACCCAACATGCAAAACTTCAGGAATACCTGTCTTTTGAGTAGTTGCTGCCAAGTCTGTAGAAATCTTGTGAAACCACGATGATTCTCCCTTACATAATGGGATTCATAACTTGGGACATTTTTAAAGGCAGGTAAGAGGGATTTGGAGTTTAAAAGTAAACTCAAATAAAGCCCGGAAGATGTCCTGTGCTTTAAACCCTCCAGGCAGAGGGACACTTGGGATGTAGGTAGCAGGCAGGAGAAGCAATAAGTGACATTATTTCCTGGGTCACTAGCAAAGGAGACATTACTCTCAGTAATCCTTGAGGATCATGGTTTGATATTTTCAGAGATGATCAAAACATAACAATATATAATTCCCCCTTTATCCAACTACTGAAATATAGGAAGAAACATGGAGAGGAGGAGGAAAATATTCAGACCCTTTGCTGTATGGCAGACCAGGCTCTTCATCTCCATGCCCCACACCTCTCTCTTCTCTGATTCTCCATGTTGAGCTGAGAGACCTGGGTATGGAGAGCCAAGGGAACTAAAAGATCCTTATTCCTGATGGCCTCCCTGTCCACCTCTGCACACCCTTTTCTCTTTCTTTTTGCTAGGTTTCAAAAGATTAGTTTGTGCAGATATGTGCAAATATTCTAGAATCTTCCTAAAGTCAGCTTGAATGTGACCTAAAAGAAAACACATCTTTTAAAAAAGCTTAGCAACTGAAATATAAATTTTATTTATAGTTGTGTGTGTATTAGCATATGTGCACACTTGTTCATGTCTGAAAGTTTGAGTGCCATGCTCTCATGGCTGATCTTGCTTGTCAACTTAGCACACCTGGGAAGATGGAGCCTCCCTGAAGTTTGCCCCCATCAGACTGACCCATGGGCATGTCTGAGGGGCATTTTCTTGATTGCTAATTGATGTAGGAGAGCCCAGTCCTCTGTGGGCAGCACCATTCCTAGGCAGGTGGGCTTGAGTTGTATAAAAAAGACAGCAGCTCTAACCTGGGAGCAAGTCAGTAAGCAGAACTCCCCCATGGTCTCTGCTTAGGTTACCGTTCCAGGGTCCTCCTTTGAGTCCCTGTTTTAGCTTCCCTTGATGACGAACTCTCAACTGTAAATTGAAATGAACACTTTTTTTCCCCAAGCCTTTGCTTGGTGCTCATCTCAACGACAGAAGGCAAACTGGGACACATGCCCACTTGTGGAGGCCAGAGGATAACGCCTGTGTGCTCAGCCTTCGTTTTCCACTTTGCTCAAGACAGGGTCTCTTTCCTGCGGCGGGAGCCAGGCTGGGGAGCCTCAGGGCATTCTCCCTGTGGTCCTGCTTACCTTATTGCCACTTGAGCGGCTACATCTAGTTCCTAAATGGCTTCTGGGAGTCTCAAATCAAGTGACCAGGGTTGTAAAGCATCTTTGATCCATTGATCCATACCTCCAGCTGTACCAGGCTTTTTCTCTTAGGGCCTCAAACCAGCGCCCAAATCATGACACAGAGTATTCTTATTAGGAGCGCTCAGCCTACCTTCAGCTCATTTCTGACTAACTCTTTAACTTAAATTAACCTGTTTCCTTCATCCAAATTTTGCCTCTGGGCTTTTGACATATTCATTTCTGTGTATCTTACTTTCACTGCTTCTGATTGGAGGCTGCCTGGCTTCTGGCCCCTGGCATCTTCCTTATTCTCTTCTCTCTTCTTTTGTTCTGAATGTCTCCTCCTATTTATTTTCTCTGCCTGCCAGCCCTGTCTGTCCTTTCTCTGCCTAGCTATTGAATGTTCAGCCCCTTATTAGACCAATCAGGTGCCTTAGGCAAGCAAGGTGAAACAGATGCAATACATTTTTACATAATTAAACACACATCCTTCCATCATTAAACAAATGCAGCATAAACAAAAATAACACAGCTTCACGTAGTTAAAGTAACATTCTGCAGCAGAAACAGATAAAACTCATCTTTACATAGTTAAAGTAATTTCTACAATACCCGGCCTTTTTCTGCAGGTTTTTAACCATGACCTAGGAAATCCTGGCGCAACTTTAAGGACTCTAAAAACTTTAAAACCTATCCACAAAATCATGAAACACAAATACCCATGAGTTTGATCTAATTCACTTTTCCTTCTCCAACTGTGTACTACAGTTTTTGCTGATGGCAAAACTTCAAGGTTGGGAGCTAATTTGGGAGTGTGTACTTTGTTAGACAGGTACTCAGCTCAGATGTCCATGGGCTTGGTGAAATGAACTGTCAGGAGACCTCAGAGTGACCGGGCAGCACTTCTTGCCAGCATGGATTCCATCAACTGCGAGTTCCTACTTGAAAATTAAGCCACTCTCTTTACCTGATGTTTTAAAACCATAAAATAAACAGCTGACCACACTCCCAGAAAAGAGGTACTCAACCCTGATTGTTGTTGCTTTCCTGACACTCAAGTCTGCAGGAAAAAAAAGAGAATGTTCTCCTAGAGAAAAATCTGCCTTGGCTAGGAATTTTGTAAGCTCAGCAGCCCCCAGGCCAGATGGAAACATGAAGCTTCAGATGTTTCTAGAGCTGGCTTAGGTCTTAGCAGTTAAATAGGTCTCTGAGATGCAGAATAATTAGGAGCGAGTATTTTGAGGGCGCCTGCACATCTTTATTACATAGGGGAAAGCTAACTGTTCCTCCACCGAGCCCTGCATGATTTTTCTTCTCCCCAGTATGGATCTGACATTCATTAGGACAAGAAAGCTTGAAATGTGTTCCTGAATGAACAGTGCTTCAGAATTCAGAAAGGGGGACAGGCTGCCTTCCCGAAGCATGTTGTTTGTTCAGTTGTAAAATAGCTAGCGAGAGCCACAGAATAGACACACACTGTTCAGTCCAGCTCCTAGCGCGTGCCTCCTGGCTCCATTAAAGAGATCACATAGTTTGATGCTGCAGAAGACCAGCCCACAGCAAGGGACTGCAGGGGCAGCAAGGGGGATGCCAGGCTGAGAGGTGCTTGCTCCCTCTGCATAGCACCCAGGGGCAGTATCCAGGACTCTGCTGGGTAACCCCTGCCTGGGCTTCTCAGAACCTGCCTGCTACAGACATCGGTTCAGGACACCCCTCTTTGTGAGAAGGCCCTGCTCTCCCTGGAATTTCCTGGCTTAGCACCTCTGTGCCCCTCCCAGCCGGGCCCCTCCTGGGACAGCATGTGCTCTGTGTGGAATAACAAGGTTAACTGGACAAGGTTGAACAGTCCTGAGATGGGAGTGACTTGAAGTCACATGACAGGAATGACATCGCAGTCCCAAGTGCCTGAAGGAGAAAGGGAGCTCTTTCTGCACAAAGTGTGGCGGCCCTGGCCTGCTTTCCACAGATGCCCAAGCCCTGCCTGCTTCCTTCCTTCAGGTCCAAGTGCAGAGAAGCATCCTTGTCCTTTCAGTAGAGAAAGGAAGGAGGGGGTCTAAGGTGGAGCCGTCTCCTCTAAGACCCTTTATCTCCCTGGGTAAATGTTTTGAGAAAAGTTGAATCGTCCAACCCAAAGAAGGCCCCTAAGGAAGGATGAAGAAGTCTTGGAAATCCCCTAGGGCATAGCACCAAATAGCACTTGGTTTTTTGTCTTTGCTGCCAAGTTTTCGGCTCTACTCCAGCTGTGTTGAGTAGAGAGGCTTCAGGCAGAAGGGAGTGGCTGGTGATTAGGAAATGGCAGGTTGGTGGGGGAACCTGGTGTGTAGGAAAGCAGGCAGGCTGGTCCCAGGGAGCGCTGGGAAATCAGGGCGGTGCTGAGATGGGAGTTCTCAGCAGACACAATGCCAGAAGGTATAAGAAACCAACACAGTGGAATCCACCTGCAGGGGGCCAGTAACAGCCAAGCTTCTAGCGTGTGCACTGTGGAGCTTGGGGGTCTGGAGGCAAAAAGTGGCAGTGCTTCAAGCATGCTCCAGAAAGTTAATGCTGTCAGAGGGAAATAGTGTCGGAGTCAAGGGTCCCGCAAGCAGTGATAAGCTGGTGGTCCCAAAGCAAAGAAAAGCCAGGCCTGCGAACAAGGAGCAGGTCCCAGGAGTGGTTGGGGAACCAGGCCTCAGGCAAACAAGCTGCACACCTTGGTAGTTCCTTCAAAGGAATGACCTCGATACCAAGTGTCTCTCACTGATGCCAGAAAAATTCGCAAATGAACGATCACTGTTTGGTTGTGGTTTTGCTTTTCTTGCCTTGTTCATTTTGGGAGCAGGCCACATGCATAAGGATTGGGAAATGAGAGACCATTCAATCAGTTCTCACCTGAAAGCAACTTATCTTGTCTCCTTGCCTTCCGTCTTCCTTCCGGCCAACCCATTCCTCATCTAGCTGCCAAAGCAATTCTTTGAAGCCACAAGTCTCATCACATCTGGCCTCTGTCTAAACCCTTCTACTAGCTGCCTATTGTTGAAGCAAGACTCCCTAAAGCGTTTTGGTGAATAGTGGTTCCATGACTACTAACTCTGCAAGAGAATTAGCCAAAACAGGTGTGTGGTGAGGTAAGCAGAAAGTTCTGTGAGCAATAGTTCCTTTCTTAAGAGGCTTCTCAATTGAGAGAAATTATAAAGGCTCTGAGAAGTACTGCTACAGTCTGAGTGTTGATTGTTACCAATCATAACTCAAAAGCATTAACTCAATACTTCACAATCTTTTTTAAATTTATTTTTATTTATTTATTTTTTATTAAAAATTTCCACCTCCTCCCCTCCCCCATTTCCCTCCCCCT
>LOJH01016077.1:7100-23050 GCA_001685095.1 Ellobius talpinus | reverse complement strand
AGGAAGGAAGGAAGGAAGGAAGGAAGGAAGGAAGGAAGGAAAAAGAAAGAGAAAAGAAAAAAGAAAAAAGAAAAGGAGAGAGTGATAGAAGGAAAGAAACTGGAGTTGAATCATTCATTCATGTTTTGTAAACTCTATCACAGAAGAGGAGCAATATAGTAGTGAGGAACTCACAAGAAGTGCGAACAGGGAAATCAAAGGTTTCATTATTAGTGGAGCTGATCGTTGGGACAGTGTTGGCATAGGAGAGGGTAGAAAGCTTAAAGAAAGGAATAAGTGTTACGTCTAGGTAAAGGAGTGGGCTGGGGAGCAGATCTAAGAAGAAAGAGAGATGAGGGCATAGGTTGGAGGGGAGTTAAGGAGACAAAAAATCATTCAGCATATTTGAAAAGGCCGTATTGAAAATTGTTATTTTATAAGCTTTCTAAAAGCATGAATATGTTTAAATTTTATTTGAGTTACCCTATGAAGAGGAATAGATAATGTCCCACTCAGAAGCCATAGCTTGTCAAAGAAAAGAAGCCTAGTGCCAGAGTGAGATATTCACAGAGAGTCACAATAAATAAATACAAAGTAATTAGGATGTATCCACACATCCCCATGACCTTCTCCAGCTCTTCCTAGATCACCTTTCATCCCTCTCCCAGCTTCTCATGTTTTCTTTTACCCCTACAACCTACTGAGTTCAATCTGTACTGCCCAGATGTATTCTCCTCCAAAAGACCCCCAAAATAATTGTCATTGTTTTTGTTTACCCACCAAAATTTGATGGTAAGACTGAAAGCATCAGTTTTTATTGCTGCAAACATCACCACACACATTGAACATAGGACATAGAGAACCCAAACTGGTACTTACCTAGAAGCATTTACCTGCTGGTTAGTTTACATAATGCTAGATGCTACTATGCAGACAGATGGGAAAGGAAAACCATTGACAGTCTTACCCAACTGTCAACCTTGAAAACTACAAAATTTATAAACTTGGCAAGATGGCACAGTAGTAGCATGAATGTCATGGAGCTGAACAACAGCATTTTCATTGGACTCAAGGCCTGATCCCCAGGAAGTAACTCGTGGTACAATAAATCTAGCCAAGAACTTATTGTTACGAGGTCACAGACCCTGCAAAAATAACTTTATTTAAGTTTGTTTAAGCTATACACTACCTCAACTGTCACCTCTTATCAGAGAAGCTTCATTATATAGCAGATAGCAATTGTGCCTTCACAACTGATCAAAGTCCAGAAAATAAGTGACTTACAGATGCTAATGAGACTTTCATAGCATACCTTTCCCACCAAGTTCAGAAAATCTCAAAGTAAAAGGGTAAGAAAGGTTGTAAGAAACAGAAATGGGAGGGAATTGTTGCGAACTAACGGCTTTTGGACATAATAGCAATCACTAAATCACATCATCTGGAGATGGTTATACAAGATTTGTTCAATAATAAGCCAATCAGAATTCAATCATGGAGAGGAAAGGTGCTCACAAGGGCCCACCACAAGGACCAATGAGAGCTGATAGGCACTGGAAGGGGAGTAAGGGAAGGAACAGAGTCAGTTTCTTTCTGTGTTTTCACCCATGGTGCAATGACCATGGCCCAATGGATGTTGCCCTGTCCATACATGTGAATGAGCAGTGTTATTTAGACTTGTTGGGAAAGGAAGAGAAGACACAAAGCTGTAGAGACAAGAAGGAACTGAACGTGGGGAGCCAAAGGTAAATGGGATCTAAAACCTTTATGTATGAAATTTCCAAACAATAAAAAATTAAAACATTATTTATTCTGCCCTCCATGCGTTCCCAAATCCAAAGTTGTGTGAGTGCCTTTTCCTTTGACAATATCACAGGTCATTGTGCTAGGACACACAAAGACAGATATCAGCATAATTTCAGTGCAAACCACTTTTCCCACTTTAGCAAACTAGCCATGAATACTTGCCCTTGCAGTCCTCAAATCATGTAGTTATCAAAGATAATGAGAATTTTAGAATAAGTATTATGATCATGCTCAAAAATTAACATTACAAAAGGAAAACAGATAAGATAACAAAAAATCATAAAAGAAGAACTCAAGCTAAATTAACCTGCACTATAATTAGAAATCTGTGTATTAGACAAAGAACATTTAAAAAAATATTAGAAAATATGTCATGACTAGTTAATGGATATGGGTTCTTAACTCAGAATTATCAAATGTTTCCCAGCATTACAGACATAGGGAAAACTAAGTTGGGAAAGAAAGAACTCAATCAAGTAATGACAGACTTGTAAACTCTCCCTCTCTCTCCCTCTCACACTCTCTCTCCTCCTCTTCTGTTTGTATCTCTGTGTGGTTTTGAATAAGAGTGAGCCCATGAAATTGCCTGCCTTTACAATCAAAGGACTACCTTGGGTATGTTCCTTACATACTGTGTTTTCACGACAAAGCATTATGCTGTTTGCCACTTCATGCATCATGCTACCTAGCCCACTCTTGTCTCTGCCTCCCATTCTGCTCTGCAAGAGAAGTGTAGTACCAAGTCCCACATTACATAGGTCATGAGTATCTGGCCCCAACATCAATCACTTTATCTCTTGAGCCAACTCTCTAGCCCTGAAAGGGTTTCTTTTAGAGATTAGTTTTAGTAAGTTTACAAAAAAATGAGTTTTTTATGATGTTTTCATAAAATATGCCATTAATCTTTGATCATATTTCTCCCTCATCTTTCTTATTTTCTCTACTGCTTCCTCATATCAGGTGTCTCATCTTCCTCTCACAAACGTCTCCAGTTCTGTTTCTATGCCATATATGTAAATGTGTGTGTGCCCTCTGTGTATATATGTATGCATAAAAGCAAATATGTGTGTGTGTGTATATATATCGTTTTCATTAAGATTGGATTCATTTATAAGACTGACCACAAAATTTTTATTTGTATTTTGTTTCTTCTAGAATTTTCTCCTTTCTTGAAAGAGTTTTTAACATCAACTTTGACATAAGAAAAAATAACTTCAAATAAGCTTTTAAGAGCTTGATTATAAAGATATATATTTATACATTTCCAGCAGAAAGTAAGTACTCATAAAGAGAAAGAAGATATCTTTTATCAATCATTCCATATCAATATACTTATAATAAGATTTTTGGATGTTACTTTATAAATAGGAATTAAATAAAATAATTTTGACCTTTATATTTGCTTTTGTAATGCATATATCTTTAGCTATATAAGCAACACAACAGCTAATTTTAGTATTGTAAGCTGCCTAAATTTGAACATAAGTGAACTACAGTGGTTAGGACACATGCTGTTACTGAGAACCTTGATTTCATTCCCAGCACCCACAGGGCAGTTCACAGCTGTCTGTAACTTGAGTTCCAAGGGGTGTAATGCTGTCTCTTCTTGCCCAAAGTCATCAGGCATGCTTGTGGGACACAGCATACTAAGAGACAAAATATTCACATACATAAAAGTTAAAATACTAAGGTTTAAAATGCAGCATAGTTCTTCACAATTCTGTGTAGACAATCTTCTCTCTCGAACTCTTAAAAAACTATTCTTAAAACACACATTAAAGAAAAACTAAGAAATTTTGACATTAAAATAACTTCATAACTTTAAATGCATTGTTTCCTAAATAAGCACAAAAACGGGAATAAATAACTCTAAAATAAGCTGAAGTAAATACACAGCAACAGTGTGACACATTTGGGACAGAGCAGAGCAGGAGGAAAAAGACCTGAACTTCAATCCCAAAATATTGCCCTTTGATAGGAAGATATAAATATTAATAATGTTCATAAATCAGTAAAGAATAAATAATTACATGTATTTAAGTGGAGACATCTGCTGTGAATTTCATTATCACAGAGAGAAATATGTTGGTACATGGAGATATTTGATTCTGTGTGTCTTCAGAAGAGTATGATTAAACTGCTGCTTCATATTAAAAGTCCTATTTGTGGCAGGTGGCAAATAGGTCATGAGGGGATGAAGCATCCAGATGGAGTGTCTGGCCCATCTGCCTGCTAAATACTGTGGCTGAAGGGAGCTGACAGTAGCTTCATTTTTATCTAGAGTTTAAATTCTGCAAGCCTCACATCACTAAGTCATAGTTTTCTTGTCTGACTAGAAAAGTTTTCTTTCTTCCTTTTTAATCTAGCTTTTTTTCTCTAGAGCTCCACATAGGCAAGTCTGTTATTCTGATATCACAGCCCTAAGATTTATAAATTAAAATAAAAATGTTTACCCAGTATTCATTCTGGTATAATCTCTTTTAATAAATTCATAGATTAATTTTTCATTTGATCTATATTTTACATTATGCAGAGTATAAAACAACATGCAAAATTAATATAATTTCAATTATGTTGTTTTGCTTAAAGAAGCAATAAAAATGTAGCCATGAATGTATCAAGTATTCTAACCAAACTTCTTTTTAAAAATCTAGGGTAACTCTAACCAAACAAGTGAAAGACTTGTATGATAAAAATTTCAAGTGTATGAGGAAAGAAATTAAAGATGATATCAGAAGATGGAAAGATCTCCCAAGCTCATGATTCAGCAGGAATATTATTGTAAAAATATCTATCCTAAAAAAGGCATCCTGCAGATGCAATGAAATTCTCATCAAAAATCCAATACAATTCTTACAGAACTTGAAACAACAATTCTCACCTTCATGTGGAAAAACAAAAAAGTGAGATAGTTATAACAATCCTGTACAATAAAAGAACTTCTGGAGGTATCACCATCAGTGATTTTATGGTCTACAACAGAGCTATAGTAATAAAAACAGCATGGTATTAGCATAAAAACAGACAGGTATATCAACATAATTGAATTGAATACCCAGACACAAATCTACACACCTAGGACAAAGGATTTTGACAGAGAAGTCAAAGGTATAGAAAATAATGAAAGCATCTTCAACAAATGGTGCTGGCATAAATGGATGTTGGCTTGTAGAAGAATGCAAATAGAAATGTATCTATCACACTGCACAAAACTCAAGTTCAAGTAGTTCAAAGTCCTCAACATAAAATCGGGCACACTGAACCTAATAGAAAAGAAATTGGAAAATAACCTTGAAAGCATTGGCACAGAAGACAACTTTCAGAACAAAACACCAATAGTTTAGGCACTAAGACCGACAATAAATGAACCTCACAAAAGTGAAAAGCATCTGTAAGGCAAAGAACACCATTAATCAGACAAAGAGGCAGCCTGAGAAATAAAATTTCTACCAACACCACATCCTATAAAGCTTCAATATCCAAAATATATAATGAATTAGTGAAACTAGTAATTAAAAAACCAAATAATCCTATTAAAAATAAAATACAGATATAAACAAATAATTCTGTTTAAAGGAATACTCTCAAATTATGATTTTAAAAAATATTTTAAAAAATATTCAACACCTTTAACCATTAGGGAAATGAAATTTAAATCTACATTGACATTCCACTTGCTCCACTGACTTTATCAAAATAGCCAGAAACTGAAAAAAAAACCTAGGTGTTCCTCTGGTGAAGAATCAATAAAGAAATTGTGGTACATTTACACAATAGAGCATTACACAGCAGTCTAATAAAAATAACATCTTGAAATTTGCAGGAAAATAAATTCAACTAGAAAAACTCATAGTGAGTGAGGTAACTCAGACCGAGAAAAACAATTATGGTAGATACTCACTTATAAGAGGAAAGTGACTGTTCAGTAAATTATAATCAAGCTATAACACAGGCCCAGAGATATTGGTAGAACCATGAATCTCCCTGAGGGGAAATAGAATGGATTCTGAGGATGGACTGGGGCTGGCGTGGAAGGGAGCAGGAGGGATCAGATTGGGTCAGGGAGAGGGGAAAAGAGAGCAGGGAGAAACCGCTGGGACTTGGGGGGTCATTTGGAGGGCAATGTGGAAACTCCCTGGAATCTCTGAGGGTGACTCGAGTATGAACTTTAAGTAATGGAGGATATGGGGTCTGAAATGACCATCTTCTGCAGCTTCCAGTGGTGGAACTGTATTGCATATAGTTGAGTTGTTGGCCAAAAGGGTCCCTTGGAAATCTGAACAACCCAAACTAATACAGAAAGCCAGGTTGCTCTCTGAAAACTAAAAGTGTGTGGTGGGGGCAGGAGGAGGTCATTACTCAGGGTGATTTTCAAAGAACTCATTGAAAGCAGAGAAGACAAGCTGGTGCGTATTTGTGGCTTTTAACCCTACATTCTAGTCTCTTTGGAGCAAGAAGATACTCTGCAGGCAGTACTGAAAGAGAAACCTATACACCAACCCTGCCACAAAACCCTTTACCTACATTCTGTACTGATTACAAGATGCACTGGAGCAACGGTGGTGCAGAACACAACGGAATGAACAACCAATTCTTGGTTTAACTTGAGGCCCAACCCATGAGAGAGCCTATGATCTACACTGCCTGGATGGCCAGCGAGTAAAGACTGGATGGCTAGGTAGGAACAAAACACGACTGGAAAACAATTTAAATGATTTCTAATGCTATTCTGCTATACTTAGATGGGTGCCTTGCCCAAACATCATCAGAGGGCTTCTTCTGGCAGCATATGGAAAATGGGGGCAGAGACCCGTAGCCAGACATCATGCAGAGAGAGAATCTATAGAGGAGCTTTCTACCGGGTTCCTCCCCCTCAGAGTTCAGGGAACCCTGTGAAAGACAGAGAGGAAAGACTGTAGGAGTCAGAGGGGATGAAGGATGCCAGGAGAATATGGTCCACCGTATCAATTAAGCAGGGCTCCCATGAGCTCAGAGTCTGAAACGGCAAGCGCAGGGCCTGAATGGGTCTACACCAGGTTCTCTGCTATCTGTTATGGCGGTTAGGTTAGTGTTCTTGTGAGATTCCTAACAGTAGGAAGGAGCAGGTGTATCTCTGACTCTTTTACCTCTCTTGGGACTCCTTTCCTCCTATTGGCTTATCTTGTCCTAGCTTGATATCAACTTTTGCTTTTTTTATTCCTTGTTATGTCTTGTTTTTCCTCTTGGAAAATTTCTCTTCTATGAAGAGAAAAAAAGGCAGGTGGATCTGTAGGCAATGGGAGGGAGAAGGTAATAGGAGTGGAGGGAGAAGAAACTGTGGTTGAGGTGTAGTGCATAAGGGAAGAATCTTCAAAAAATTGTTGTCTTTTATTTCACTATATATATATATATGCATTTTATATTTTAAAGCTATAATGCTGAGAGTAATGAACAATGAATGGACATTCTGAAAAATAATGGGATAAGGGAATATTTTAGGACTTAGTCAATCACATATATAGAGATAATTGATTCCATTTATACAAAGAATCGCAGCAGAGTATAGGGAATAAAATATATGAAGTCTAGGGTGGTAAAAGATGAATGAACCATATACATGTCATATCATATGTGATGAATCCATTTCAGTTTTGAAAACAGAGTAGCAAAACTAGACTGGGAATATGATTTACCTGAGTCGTTGCTTCATAGGAAGGCAAACATGGCAGATGAAAATCAGATCAGACTCAGATTTCTGGTTTCTGGAAATGAGACTAAATATGATCCACTTATCCATTTTTAAGTTACCATTTGTTCTGACAAGTATCTACTTATGAATACCATGAAATGGTGATCTGAACTATCATGATCTGGATTTCTGAACTAATACAAAGAGTTCTTGTTCTGAGTGAACAATAGAGACTAAAGAAAATTAACTGTATTGGCCTTGCTCAGATGGTAGAATGGAAAAGTGAGTCTAAAATTCTTCATTGTATACAAAAGATGTCACCACTGCATTAAAAGTAAGTATATTTTTATTTTACCATGATTAATAAAAACCCAGATACGGATATTAGGTCTCAACCTCAAGATTAGAAAAGCAAAACAGCCAGCCACTGGATGTGACCTCTACCCCAGTCTGTAAACGCAATACTGCCTCCAGGAATGCCCAGAATGAGGCTGACTGGCTATTTTGTTTTTCCAATCTTCAAGTTGAACCTCAGTGTCTATCTCTGGGTTTTCATTAAAAATGCTACATTTAATATTTGAGCAAACTTTTTATTTGCTTTTTTTTTCTTTGGAGACAGGGTTTCTTTGTGTATCCCTGGATGTCCCGAAACTCGTTTTGTAGACTAGGCTGTCCTCAAATTCACAGAGAACTACCAGCCTCTGCCTCCCCACTGCTAGGATTAAAGGTGTGTGCCACCATCCAGGCTCAGCAGACATTTTGAAAAAGTTAAAAATCTCACAATATTCAGAATGATCATAAATAACTACCAGATGATTAACAGATACTTGAAATAATGGCCCAAATGTCTAACCTGCTGCAAAGAAAAGAAAAAAGTAACTCTAAATTTTGACACATCTAATATTATCTGGTAATTAAATGCCAGCCTATGCAAAGTGACATATTTTTAATATAAAAAAACACTACTCCTGCACCTAATCCTGAGGAAACAAGGGAGAAGAGGAGGCAGAAAGGCTAGAAGCATCTTCTGTGAGATTGTGTCTCCTACGAAAGAAAAGGAATCCGTACCCATGATTCCTCAATAATATGATGGCCTAAACAAGACCTGAGCAGTGTCAACATAGGCACAGTAAAGCAGAAGGAGGAACGCTCACAGGGACCCGTAGCAAGACAAAGAGCTACAGGTAACTAACGACTGCTGGGAGAGGGAGAATCATTTCCCCAGAGGATGAGGCCCAAATTTGTTAAACAATAACAGGTGGACTGCTCCTAAACAATGTACATATGAGAACACTAGACTCAGTAGGTTGTATTGTATATTTATAATGTTAATATATATGTATGTATGAGTGTATAACAATAATAAGCAAGAAAAAGTTGTCAATAAGCAGATTGTATTTATGTATATATTCATATTTGTCTATATCCATGCCTGTATGCATATACATAAATTGTAATGCATATATATATAGTGTGTGTGTTTATGTATAATTAATATTCAAAGAAAGTGTAAAATTGAGAATGAGCAAGGGGAAACAGAAGAGGAGATAATGGGATAAAATGAAAAGGGAGAAATTGTGTAATTATATTTTAATTAAATTTTTAAAGTTATTTTTGAAAAGGAGAAAGACATTGAGGAAGCATGGACAATTTTTATACTATTTGTCTAATATTTCTCAGAACTGAAATATTAAATAGTACATCATCCATATTAGCGCATTCATTCTTACTTAGAAGTACCATAATTATGTTACAGCATACAGATGTTTAAATTAGTTCGCAATCAAATAAAAATCAACTTATTTGTTGACTGAAGTAGTTCTATTCAGAGTTCCAAAATTTACCACCCTTTTGGCAACTGAGAGAAAAAGTACAATGCATTAGGGTGCAGAGGCACCAATACATGGGTGGGAGTCAGAAGATGCCTCCCTGTGACAGAATGAACAGAACTGAGACCAGAAGCTGGGGCAAGCACAAACCTTGGCATCCTGACTCCAGTGACCTCCTTCCTGCAGCCAAGTCACAGATGCTGAAGGTCACCCATATTCACAGAACAGCACCTTCAGCCAGGAACAAACATGTAGGGCAGACCAATGCACTGCTGTTGGTCTTTTGAAGTACTGAAAGTGTTTTTCCTTTTATAATGAAGCAGTATCATATTAGTGTGCACATCTGTGCACAGTAACAAAGGTCAGGAGAAATCAAGAGTCATGGTGGAATAAACACGCTGATAATAGACCTTGAGTAGTAAGAAGATGGAGACATTTGGAAAATACTCCATTGAGTGAGGAAGCGCAGGCCCAGAACATCAAGTATTCTATGTATCTCTCATATGTGGATCAGACCTTTTAGTGTTATTTATGTTGGGAAAACTGTAGAGGACTGGGAACTTGAAAATGGCCAGACTGTGAGAGAAAGGAGACATTCAGGAGAGGTGGGATGGTAGAATTAATGTGATGTGAAAACAGAAGAAGGCAGACTGGGGGTGAGGGAATTTTAATAGAGATAGAGTCTGGCATGGGAGAGGAGGAAGGGTGTGGGGTGGGGTAACCTAAACTAAGTATGGAATGGGAGAAGAGGAAGGGTGTGGGGTGGGGTAACCTAAACTAAGTATGGCATGGGAGAGGAGGAAGGGTGTGGGGTAGGGTAACCTAAGCTAAGAAGGTATGATGAAGAGCCACAATAAAACCCACTACTTCAAAAGCTAAACTATTGTTTATATAGGAATATAGATGTATATATACATATACAGACATGTATATCACAGCAATTAATGACAAAGGAGGCCCTGACATTGAAATAGAGAAGGGATGGGTGTATATGAAGGATTGAGGAGAGGTAAAAGGGGGTAATGATATAATTATAGTATAATCTTAAATAGTGAAGGAAATAATTTTTAAGGCCAATACATAAATAATAAGCAGATGGATAGATAACAGATGACAAGTGGTGACAGATGGATACTTCTAAAAAACATAATAAAAAACTAATTTGAATTGGTGTATTGCATTGATGGATAATGTCAATGCCAGAAGCCATGTGTTGTTAAACAACAACTCCAAGTACAAGATACCTTCCTAAGAATTGCTGGTCCAAGTGGTTCCGAAAACATTACAAGCTATTGATAATTCTCTTGGTTCCTCACCAAAAATGGATGGTAACACCTAATGAATTCATATACCACACACAATAGTTACAAAATAGAGTGAAACCATTCTGGACCTCAGCTGGACATTTTCTCCCTAAGACCTGGAAGTTGCTGTGCAGACAGCAGAGTGAGAGAAAGGTCTTTGGCTCTAGCATGATACAGTAACAATCTGCCTGCTGGTGTAAGAATGGTACTATTATCACAGCGGTAACCAATGAATGATTTTCTTGGATCAGAGGTTTGGTCCACACGAAGGAATTCATGCCGGGTACTGTGGATTTGGTAAAAGGCTCATGGCTTCAGAGGTTATAAATGCTAGGGGTGAGACAACCATGTTGTTTAACTAAATGGGCTTATTTTCAAACTGCCTCCTAAATATTTATGGTTATACCTACAGACAAGTACCTCAGCCTTCAAATAAAAAATAAGCTACTATTTGTAGATAACAGCAGTTAATGTAGAGTCATGGCCACTCTGGGTGCTGAGAACAGTAACTACTGAATTCTCATCCTTAAATAGGAAAGCCTCTTAACCCCTCCAAAGCTCAGAGAACACTTCCAAAGGACAGAAAGAATGTCATATCCATACAATCGGATGATAAGTGTGATATGTTGTTTTATGGGCATGGCATGGGCATGGCATTCATGAACTTACAGCAACTAGAGTTGTCTGCACAAACTTAAGCCAGCAAGCATTTGGGAGAAAGTGAATCATGGGGATCCATCCTGCCAAGGGGAGCTAATGACAATTAAGGACAGCTGGAGGAGAAAAACTTAGGGGTTTTAGTGATGTATTCACTGATGGGTTTTTCTTGCTCCAGTAGATGGACTCGTGAAATGCCATCAAAACAAAACATAGAGACATGAAAATGGAATGAAGATTCTTGGGGGTGTGGTTTAACTTGGTGGTGCTGTGCAAGATACGAAAAGGCAGAGGGACCATAATGTGTTACATACATAAGAAATTGTCAAATAAAGACTAACCCTTAAAAAGTGAAATGATAGTTTTGATGATTAATCTTGGCAGTCAACTTGAACACCTGTCAATTGCAATTGGAGTTTACCACTTCAAAGTATGTGAACTTTTATCAAGGATGGTCTATATGACGAGACTTTTGGTTGTGCACTGGTGTGTCTAGAGATGTGGACAAATATTCTGTGCATTTGTGTTGGTGCTTCTTAGTAAAATAACATTTAAACAGGTAAACCGAGTAGAACAAATTGCCATCTCTGACACTGGTTTGACATCACGCAATTCCCAGAAGACCGAGAGAGAGTGAAGGAAAGGTTGCCTCTCACTGTTTAAAGCTCAGGGAACAGCAAGAAAGAAGGGAATGGAAATGTTACAATACCCAGTGGATTAAGAGAACTACAAAGTCCTGCCCTCTGAGTATGAAAAAGTTGTTGTTCACATCAAATAATAGCAGCTGTGGTTACCTGCACAAGGTGAGCACAATGTGCCAATTAGAGCACCATGGGGAAGTGATCCTCAAGCCTCTGTCTATATCATGGAGCCAGTGGTTGTTAAGGGCTTTGGGAATGTGTGCTCTAGCGAGTTCTTCATGTGCTTATGAGCAATATTAATTGGACTCAGGGGATTATTAACAAAAAAATAAGTTAATGAGAAAAAATATCTCCGAGGGATATGGAACGAGGGTACTAGTGGGAATAGGAGGAGGCAGGGGTTGGTGTGAATGATTAGTAGACATTGTATAACTATGTGGAATTTTTAGAGAATAAAAATAATATTTTAAAAAAGGAAAAATGGCACAAAAAGCCTGAATTTTAGCCTACTGTATGTGATCTCATTTAGAGATCTGACTCTGTAAGTCGTAGAGGGTGGCACTGTCTCATCCTGAGTTTCCAACTTGCCAGTTCTCAGATAAGATCTCCTTATCAGCCATGTCGAATCTTGAGCTTGCCAACTACAAATCTTAATACTTGTAAGATTTCATAATTGAATTATCTAGCTCCATAATTTACATGATCTAACAGGATATTTTCTGAAGAACTTTGTCTAATAACATATGTAAGAACCTCATACCCTTGGCAAAGGCTGTAAGTCTTCATAATAAAAATGATATGAAAAGGATCACTTTCTCCCTAAAATACTTTATTACTCTGACGACAGTCAATCCTAACAATATTGAAAGGACAATTCTTCATCCACTGATCCTTCTTTGCATATTCATAAAATATATTAATATGTATTCATGATTTAAGATATTTCTATCTCTCCTGAGTAAACTGGGAGAATGGGAACCTTGGGAGAGGGTTCAAGGTGTGGGGAGAGAAAGGGAGGGGAGTGGACAAAATTGTAGAGCTCAATAAAAATAAAAAAATATATTTCAATCAACACTTATCCTATTTAATTTTAAAATGTATACTTTGCTATTGCATAGTGATTATTCTGTATAAAAGTCTTGCTTGTATTTTTTGGGTCACTGTAGTTCAAGACTTGATTTGCTGATTTTTCTCATATCCAGCTAAAGCTAAGAGCAGTAGAAACATTTACTGTGATTGTGGACTTGTCCTTGTCTATGGTTCTTGTAGCCCATAAATTTGTACCTAGTTTATTTGAAAATTTCTTCAGTGATTAACCTGAATAGTTCAAAATATTTTAGTGTCTTGTTAATTTGAATTTTAAAGTTTTACAAATAGTATTTAAAATTTTTAATTGTCAAAAGATTAAATCTAATCATGACATAGAATGTGATGATTTACATATAAACAATTACTATAGTTAAACTAATTGATATATTTATGCAGGATTTATAGAAGTTTTGTTCCTTACGAGTGACTTCTATATCTTTGACTAACATGTCCTGTTTCCACCACATCTCCAGACCCTTTTACCTACTCAGATTTCATTAATGATTTTTGCAGTTATATATATGAAACACGTTTACATGTGTATATATTTATATATTCTTAAATATAAGCTGCTCACTCTATATAATATTACTCATATATATGTTTTCAAAATTGACAATTTAATATTTGATAACCAGTTAGTGTGCTCTTCCATGGATAAGTTTATTTCTCACTCTCTTAGAATTCTCTAGTTCCATATAGTTCTGTGTAGGTTTGAAACCTGTGGGCTTTCCCATCTTCTTTAGTGTGTCTATTGATGCCGGCCTTGTTCAGCCCATGTTTAGGCTGTCATGCTAGAATTTAAAAAAAAATAAGATAAAAATTGGCATTATATTTTCATGTTTGCCCTAATTTGTAAGTTCCATTGGAAAAATAAAACATAAATATCAAAAAATTTGATCTGAGAAACTATGTTATTGTAGTTATGCATTTCATAGTTTTGTTTCAAAATCTTTACAGACAGATAAAATAGTAGCAATCGTTTGTTCTTACTTAGTGTTCAGTGGTGAGTGTCAGTTTGATTGACGACAGTTCAATGAACAAAACAATATGTAATTCATAAAGGAGCATATCTAATTGAAGTTTCTTATGACCACTCACACCTGAAGGGCCAAAGTACTTATTAAAGTATATACTTCCTTTTATATCACCCAGCATGCAACATCAAGAAAAACACTACCGTCTATAATCAATTATGGGCATTGTTAAAAAATTTGAGTTCACCTAAAACATAAGAAAGAAAGAAATATGTTGGGAAAAATGTTCTAAAATCTGTTATGAATACTTTAAGTATAATAGAAGGTATAACTCTTCAATTAACAAATGATTTTAGATGTAATTATTATCAACTCCTACTTTAATGAACACATATATGTGTATATGTATGTATGTCAATATATGGAAATAGTTCTCAGAAGAGACCCAAGTTTTATTATTATCCTACAAACATTGGAATTTTTGTGGGCCAAAACAGAGATAAACATTTCGATCATCTTTCTAAGACTTATCAGGCAGAAGATGAAGTGGAAAGTACATAAGATCCAGAGATATGGTATAGAGATGTAAAATATAGTTCTATAGACTCCCACAATCATCGCACTCATTAAATCATAACAACTGTAGTTACATGCATCAGCCCCAAACAAGACAGGACCTATAAGTCAAAGAAAGGGGAAGAGCTTATGAGGTTCCACGCTTCACCTCTGAACTATTGGTTGTGATAGATAGGGAAGAGGAAGAACCATGGTCCTTAACTCTGTCTTCTTCGCTGAATCCAGCAGCTTCCAATGCATAACTCCAAACTCACAGTCACACCTATGGTCCTGCTTAATCTCAGTGGATGGCAAAACAAAGTGAAGAGGCATGAGAACTGTATATGGAAAGGAGAAAGGTAGACAGGAAAGGAGGAAGGCCAGGCCTGAGAGCAGTTCTTGTACGTTTTTGTACAATATGAGAAATTGTCTGAAACAAACATAATTTAAAAAGTGGGTAATGCTCAAAACACATTTAAACAGGTTGCTCTTTTTTTGGATATGATAGTAAATAGTTAAATTCAAGATATATTCAATTATGGATTGCTTAATATTTAAACTTAGCACGTATGGTAGTTAATTGTATGTACCCACTTGACTGAAATATACAATGTCCATGATTGTTCAACATTTTTATAGACGTTTCTATGAGGGTGTTTATGGGAGGTTTATGATGTCATTTTTAAATTAGTAAAGTAAATGCTGCTCATGATTCTTAGTTTTGTGGACCCTGTCTATTCATTTGCATGTATGAGAGTAGAAAAAGTATGGGCATTCCTATTCCTACTACATTTTAACTAGGATACTGGTTGTCCTCTACTATCGTTAGCTGAAGCTTAGGCTCTTCCTAGGTATACAGCAGTACCCTCAGCCATCCTGGCTTCAAATTTAGGGCCATATTCTGCTGGTGCTGGGGAAAAAAACTCTATTTCAAAATGACTCGTTAAGAAAATATTTGTGTCTTAGATACTGTTGTGTTGATATGAAGAGACACCATGATCAATGCATTCATTATTCAGAGCATTTAGGTGAGGTTGGCTTGTAGTTTCAGAGAGTTAGCCCATGATCACCATGGAAGGGGATGGCATGGCATGCAGGCATGATGCTGAGAGATTACATCCTGCATCTCAGACAAGAGCCAGAGAGAGAGAGATAGAGAAAATGGGCCTTATAGAGGCTTTTGAAACCTCAAACCCCACCAGCAATTCAGCAATAGCAAACTTCTTCCAACAAGGCCACACCTGCTCTAACAAGGCCACATCCCCTAGTTCTGCCTAAGCTCGTATGGAATGGCACTCTTAGGAGTGATGACTGTGTTAGACTCGGTATGGCCTTGTTAGAATGTCCTTGTTGGGGTGGCTTTGGGGTTTTCCTAGGCTCAGGATATCCCCCACTATCTCAGACCACTTCCTGTTGCCTGCAAGACATGGGACTCTCGGGTACTCCAG
>LOJH01016076.1:0-10109 GCA_001685095.1 Ellobius talpinus | reverse complement strand
CACTCTATTTGCTAGGTAAAGGTTAGACCAGGCTTTGGGTCAGAATGTCCATGATCTAAGGACAGGATCCAGGTAACAGTGTTATAGATAAAGCTTGTGTTCAAGGAAAGGGTACCTCTCATCACCCTTGGGGCAATGGTCCCACATATACATCCGTGTGCTTTGAGATATGGTGAATGGAGATCTTGGTGTGATTTAACCTAAAATTGTTTTTATATGTGTGGTTATATATGTCTCTAAAGTATTCCTAATCTAATTTCCCTTGCTATGCTGCCCCATTGGCAATGAGCAGGTGTTGGGTAAAGTGCTCATAATGGGCCTGGTAAGTCATTTAAGAAGTATTTAATAGACTTCTTTCTTTTTGCTGGGCTGCACATTGGCTGTTCATAGATAAATACAGATCTGTAATAAGGAGTTGGCAATCATCTTTGTCCACTTATATTTTAAGATTCCTCGTTGTCAAAACAGTTTGCCAATTGTAATATATAGCATTGTTATACAAATTTCACTGTTCTTGAGATTATGATTGTAACTCTGGACAGGAAAATATGAAGTCATAAGAAAGACTAGCTCATGTGACTATTATTGAATTAACCAGGTAAATAACAACAACAACAACAAGAACAACAAAACCCTTTGCAAACTCCAAGACATCCTGAAGGGATGCTTCTGATGATTCTATCTACTAATAAATTAATCTTGCCCCTCCCTAGACAAATGCCTGCAAGTGTTGAGGATGTGGAATTTTTTCAGGTGAAAACATTATTTTGAAGTAAAATATGATCATATTGTTTCTTCCTTCTGTTCTCTTCAATACCTTCTGTGTCCCCCTTACTCTCTCTAAAACTCATGGACACCTTTTGTTTGATTATTATTGTTAACTCACATACACATACACAAAAACAAAAAGTAAATATATAAACGCAATCTGTTGAATCCACTTAATATCGCTTATTTGGGTATATTTTTAAGGATGACCACCCTTTATTAGATAGCTTATTAGGAGTCTCATCCCCAAGGAAGACTAATTCTCCTTTTCTCAACAGCTGTTAATTGACTGCAACTCTTTATCTATAGTTGGAGCCCCACGACAATGACATGTCAGCTGGCGTTAGATTGTTAGCTCTTGTGTAGGGAACCATTTTGTTGAGATTTCATGGATATAGCATTGCTATAAAACCTAGAAGACACAATCATGCAGAGGACTTTTTATTCCTCGGGTTCTTGCAATCCTTCTGTTTCCTCTTATACACCGTTCCCTGAACCTTAGACATAGGGGTTGTATTGCAGATGTGCCATTTGGGGCTGGGCACTTCATGTTCAATTGTTCTCTACATTTTGACAAGTTGTAGTTTTCTGTAAATGTCTCTGCTACAAAAAGAAGCTTCTTTGTTGAGAGGTGAGGGCTACACTTAATCTGTGTGTACAAGGATGCGCCTTTAGGAAGCGATTAGAAATGAAGCTGGCTTAGGAAAGTGGCAGCAGTAGGTTCGCCCCTGAGATCCATGACCTCACTAACCACATGGACCAGATGTGCTTTCTTTTCTGTTGGGCAACCTTAGGTCCAATTAGAGAGATTTTGGTTACTGCTAAAACATAAGTGCCACTGTTGGACTCCTAAGTGTATCTTGCTGTGCTGGCCATTGGGATTCCTAGGCATCACAGGTGGGTGGGACTACTGATTTCTTTCCTTGCTGGTCAGATCACACAGCATCTCTGGGTACTATGAAAGCTAATCTTCAGGGGAAGGCATTTGAGTCAAATCCAGCTCTATTCCTCCAAGCCCTCTGTCTGAAATGGGCTGCATCTTCAGCAGTAGGGATTTACCTTCCACCTCTGGGAGACAACCATCCTTGACAACAGTAACCTTTACCGTTCTGGGAGTCACCTGGGTTCCCTGGATCAGCAACTGGAAAGGAAGTTTCTCATGCCTAGCATTGACATTTTTGCTGTGGAGTTTGTGGCTCTTCTGGAACTATAAGCCCAAATAGCATAACTTTATATTATTATATACATAATATATACATTTCATTATACTATGTATAATTATGTATATACAATCGTATATAAAATTATATATAATTTTAGGTAAATATAAAGCAATATGGTCCCCTACGGATTTTTCAAAACCCTAGCATTCTTTAATACTGAAGATATTGTTTTAAAATTTTGTTTGAATATCATTTTAAGTGACGTATAAATGATTACTTTGCATATTCTTATAATTTATTGCATCTAAGAATCATCTGGGACCTTATGAGGCTAAAGATTCCACTGCCTTTCCCAGAAACTCTTTCAGTGTGTGTGGGCTAGTGTTTCTCAAACTTGAGTACACCTAAGACTCACACTGGGAGTTCATAAATGTCCTTCTGCATAGGCTATACCCTAGACTCCCTAAATACTTCTGAATTCAGGGATGAAAGCTAGATATTAACACTCCTGGGGATTCTGGTGTAAGTGGTCCAAATGCTATCCCTTAGAAAGTATGACTGTCCCTATCCTCTGGGTATCCACCCACGAAGAACTCCAAGTCAATTCGCACAAACATGCTTTCGCATCAGTGTTTCTATAGCAATAGTCACCATGGCTGTCTTGTGGAGCTAATGGAACTAACCTAGGCGTGCAAGAACAAAGGAAGGATGGGGAAAAGGTGGTGGATATACATAGACACAGATTGCCTTCAGCCATAAAGAGAAAAGTTATGTCATTTGCAGGAACATGGCTACAACTGTAGATAAAGTGAATCCATACTTTCTCAGAAAGGCAAGTTCCACAAATATCATATATCTACTCTCATTTGTGAATCTTAGATTTTATATACATAAAATCATGTATGTATATATGATATAAGGATATAAGTGAAACTGTCTACAGGAAAAAATGATTGATGGAGGGATAGAGAATGGGGAAGAAGTCAGAAGGCAGAATCTGATCCACATACAATACATTCTTGAATGAAAATGTCACTATTTAACACTGGACCATGTAAAATGAATATATACAATGACAATTAAAAATAGATTAAAGTGACTGTCAAAAAGAAATCATAAAACCCAGCTATAAACAATAATGACCTGTATCCTCTCACATAAAGGAAGGTGTTTGTTATAACATGGGTTAAAACGGTATAGATTAAAACCAGATTTATTTTTTAAAAGTTGAGATATATCAAACACCCTAACTCTTAATGGCTGAACTTTATATGCTCCAGAAATGAAGTTTCCCACCAACAATGCCAGGGTGAAAATAATACGTATTGAAAACTGAATGATTGAAAGAAAGATTTGCATTCTGAAATCTTTTGATTTCAGGATGAGAGGATTCAAGTTTATTTTCTTGCAACTTTTGAACATATAATATCTGTGCTTTTTGTTCCCTACGCTTTGTATGTTTAATTAAATATTGATCTGCAGCTGACTCTAACCAGAGCTGTTGTCCATGACACCAGGACAGTCTTACCATGCATACTTTTTAAAGTAAATTCTTTCTTAATTCTCAGCTTTCATTGATTCTTTCTCTTATCCTGGGATGATTCTGCTTCTTGGATGCTAACCTTAGGTAGAACAAAATGATTAGCACCAAGATCACACTGTAGTTATGCAAAACGTAAAGAATAAAAAGTACATTGCCCATTGTTATTGCTGCTGTGAACTGCTTGGTGCTGACATCATGGATGCCTGGAAGTCACAATGGAGGGAGGGAGCGATGGATGCCCAGCCTGGTTGACTGGTCCCACTTGAAACCTGAGAGTTTGGTTCACAACCCAATCTTTTTGCTAACTCGTCATGCCCTCTCTTTCTCCTCATGATTTCTACTCTCAATCCACAGGGCAGCATTCATTCTTTCATAATTCTGCTGATAATTAGGAGATTTTTCCTTGTGCATGGAGGAAGGGAGAATTCACAGAACTCAATGATTTGTACCAAAGCCTCTTCAAGACCCTGTATGCTCTACCTCATTTTCCTGCCTTTGCTAACCCTCTATTCCCATTCTAGTCTACCCTACAGAGGCCAGCTTTGCTGGCGATTTCATTTTCTCTGTCACTCAAGTGTCTTTCTCTTCTATTATACTAACAGTAACTAGTCTACTAAATCATAGTAATACTAAATCTAGAATTTAGTCTTCTGTTCTTTCAGACTGAAACCTATTACCCACTTCAGTCATGGGCTCTCCAGCCATAGTACCACCACCCTCTCCAGACTGAAGACAAAGCACTTCTAAATAACAAACATTTCAAGAAAGGCTGTTTTATTTTAAAGAATGCTGCATATAAGTACCTATTATACAAAGCTTCATTATACTTGAACCAGACATATTTTCTGTCCAGCTGGTAGACTCATTCAATGTAAAAAGGCATTCCCGCAACATAAACATTAATCCATACTTGAGCTGGGGAGCCTGATGTTGCAGCTTTTTTAAAAAAAAAAACTGTAATTTTCTTCTTCATTTTGAATTGCATGACATAATTCGGCATTTATAACACAATTCTTTTTAACAGAAACGTAATAGAACTGAGTAAAAATTTGATTTTTGTCAGTCATATTTATGTTCCTTTCCTCTTTACTCATCTAACACTTATTTAGCATTTGTATGTGTTGGGAATTATTCTCTGTTTCCTTCTTTTCTGTTTCTCAGTTTAGATGTAATGTTCTGGAATCGTAGAGGAAATGGAAGGAGATTAAAGTCACATAAGTTAGATGTGGTGTTGGAAAGATGGGACAGATGCCACAGCAGGAGTGTGGAGACTTGTCACACCCCGGTGCTCCGTATGGTTAACAGGCTGAGTCTTGACAAACTTCCCAATCCCTATTTATTGATGCGAACATAGAGAAAACATCTTTCACGGCTAGGATACATTTATCTTAATATTGCTGGGGTCTAGGAGAGACACAAAACTCAATCATCGTGTACTCTGTATTTGGGCCTGGAACGACTGAGTCTAGGCAAGAAAGTGCTATCACCCTGGTATATTTTGTGGCAATGATGGGATGCAGAAGTTGGAGTGCACATAAACTCTGATTCTTTTTTATTATTAATCTTTGATAATTTCATACATACTGGTCAAGTTTATCCCCATCTCTTCTCTGTGTTACCAGCTCCTCTCTTCTGAACTCCTTACCCCACTAGTGTCTTTTTATTTTGTTTTGTGACCGCCACCGGCTCCTGGTGTGGATGGGTATGGGTGTGGATCTGCACTCTGGAGCATGACCTGCTCGCTGGTCACAAGGGGACAACTCTCCATCTCCCAGCATCCACCAACTGGTAATAGTTCCCTCTGTTCGCAAGACAGTGGTGTGAATCCAGAACCCTTCATTAGGTTTATTTCTTCCTGGGGAGTTGAAATCAAATACTCGTCCTGGGGCAAACCGATTTGCAGCCTGTTAGATAGGGTCCAGCATTGCTTTGGGCAGAACATGGAAGTGAGGATCAGAGGATTTCCCTCTGCAACTAGCTTCAGAAGATGCTTGGTTATTGAATCAAAGGCTCACTGTCTCCTTTCCCCCGTTTTCTGCCCTGTAAAGCAGAAAGCAGATGCCTGAAAACACCCGATGAGGTGTTGTTAACAGCTGGCAGCTGACACTGTGTGAATATAATTTGGGAACCCATGTTACCGCCGTCACTAGAGCTGCCGCTGGAGTCTGCGGGGAAAGCCTAGGGAAAGAGAATTCCGCCCGATATTTTTAATCTATGTTCCTCACAGTGAGAATGCATGGTTGGCAGCATCGCAGTGGTTTCTGTCTTCTGGGATCACCAAGGTGATTGAGGAACTTAGAGTTGGAGGTTAGGCCTCCTCTACAGGAACAAATTTGGGCTTTTCAGCCATCAGTAAGTGAGGCAGAAGAAGCGAGGCATGGTGGGTACCGTCACTGAAGAAGGGAAGGGAAACCCAGTGATGCTTTATGTTAATGTTATCTTGAAGAAACTGGGGAGGTAAAGAGACCAAGGTATAATGGCTGGCTGTTTGCAGAGATCAGTTGTTGCTCTTGTTCTGGGTTACCCAGACCACATCATTTTATTCGCATTTTTAATGAAGTTTGATAAAAACTTCCTTAAGATCAAGCCGTTGGTGAGTTAGTGGGCTGAAGCTGGATGGCTCGCTAATATGACAAAGTTCTCCTCTCTGCACCTATTTTCTCAGTGTGGAATAGGGAGCTCAGTGTGCATCCATGACCTGTGAACCTCGGTGCGTATGGACGCCCTCTAGTGAGGGTAGAGACCGTAACCAGAGGAAAACGTATGAGGATGACGAGTTCTCACGTTCAAAATTCTGATTTATTTGGTCTCTGATTACATCTAGGAATTGTTCTTTTTGAAAATGCCTGCCCCTCCATTGAGTCTAGGATATAATTGGTTGAAAACCCCGCAGGTCCATTGCTGCCATTCCCTTCAGCAGATGCACTGGAGAATTACACTCTGCAGCTTCTCTTTTCTCCCCTTCAAACAACGAAATTGTCAACATTCTGGTCGATTTCAAGTTTCCCTCTGTGATATTACACATGTGATACTACATATTACATATATGATATTACATATGTGATATTACAGTATTTCCTATGTGTGTAAGCTGTATGTAATGTGTATTTAAATCCTGAACTATGATAGATATGAAAAGTCAACCCATTGCTCAGCTTAAGAACTAGACTATGACCATTGATAGTGATATGAAAAGCCAACCCATTGCCCAGCTTAAGAACTAGGCTTACGGCCATTGCTATTGACTTTAGGAGCATGTTTCTCTACGACCTCATCACCTTGAGAGTCCATCAGAGCCCTCCATATTACCTAGTGTAAGGGTGTGGGCTTTACCATTCCAGCCCTCTTTCAAGATTTTATTATTGCTTTGTGCAATGTCATGTTTGATCTTGTTGGACTTTGTATATTATAAAAGCAACCCATTTTCTTCTTGCTGTTGTACCCTTGAGTTCTCATATGATGCATAGGATATTGTTATTCATTTTTATAGCGGGTGACATTCCGTCTGTGTGAATGTATCACAATTTGATGTAGTACTTATCTTGCTAATGAGTATTTGGTTACATGTTACTCCATGCTATTTAATATTATGAATATATGATATCAGCCTTCAGAATTTTTGTTGATCTAATATGTATAAATTATCTTTTAAAACAATTTGTCAATTTTATTAATATGTAAATCATAAACACATAAACATATATTAAAGATGTGCAGTGTAATGTTTTGATATACATATACATTGTGACCTGATTATTACATTCATCATATGTCTGCCACCTCATGTTGTTACCTATTTTGTGTGTATGATTAAAATATTTAAGATCTGCTGCTGAAATGTCAGGATTTTGGGACACTGTCTTTTACTGTTGTCACCATTCTGTTTATTAGGTCCTCATAACTTGCTTATCTTAGAAGTACAAGTTTATGACCTTTGATAAAGGCCCCTTGTATTCTTATATTCTCCCACCCTCCAGCTCTTATGCATTGCTGTTCCTTTCTTAGTATTAGTTTGATCATTTTTATAGTCTACATGTAGGTCAGATTATTCTATTTGCTGTTCCTTTTCTGGCTTACTTAGAATAATGTCCCCTAGATTAATCTATAATGTCACAGATAGTAATATTTTCTTTTTATACACTGGAGTGTGTGCGTGAGAGAGTGTGAGACTGGGGGAGAGAGACAGAGAGAACATAAAAATAGTGGTTTGTAGAGACCAATGGGGGCATTGAAGTGATAGTCAAAGAAGTCACTAATCTGTCATGGGTATTTAGAATTTTTCTTATTTTGTCTCTTGTAAGGCTGCCATGAACACAGCAGTACATATGTCTTTTTGAGAATTTTTCCTTTCATATATATGTCCAGAAGTGCGATTGGTAGGTATTTTTGTAGTGCCAATCTTAGTCCTTTTGAGAATTCCCTAGTGTTTCACACAATGGTTGAACCAATTTCTATTTCTATGAATATTATATAGAGATTCTCTGTTTCCTGTGCCCACATCCTCCAAAGCACTTGTGACATTTTGATGACAAATCGTCCCATCAGGTGTGGAATGATACTTCCTCTGGTCTTGACTCCAGTTTACTTGGTAGTTAGTGATGATGAGCGTATTTCCACACAACCATCGAACCCTTTGTCTTCCTGAAAGACTGTCTCACCTGACCCTTTGCCTATTTTATAACAGGACTCTTACTTACTGTTATTAGTGCAGAAACTTTTTGGATATTTTGTGGGGTTTTAACCTTGTAGGGAAACACCTTAGTCTGATGAGTACCTGTTGGTTATTTTTGGTTTTGTTCTTAGTGGTTTTGGTGTTATACCTAAAACTATCATTGAGCAGACACCATTATGGAATTTTGACTCTGTCTTTTCTTCTATGAGTTTTGTGGATTCATATCTTACATGTATGTCTTTAATTTTGAGTTGATTTTAATGTCAAGTATAAGGATTGTTTTTTCACACATATATAAGGAATAAAGAAATTACATTTTTATTTTGCATTTTGTGTTTGTAGATATCATTTTCCCAGCACCATTTATGAAAACGTTCATGACTTCTTCTGCTGAGACTTTCTTTAACCTTCATTTCGTTCACGGAGTTTTTGAGTCCCTGAATTTTCCTGTGGTTCTTCTCTGACCCTTTTTATCTCGTTTTGGTTGCTGTGTTGTAAAGAAATTTATTCCCTTAAACTTATGAAGACCCACATCAGAAATAAAGGCTGATGTCAGGGTTGTGCTTCTTTATAAGGCTTAGATTTTCCTTGATTTTCCAAATTCCCTGTGCTACAGGTAAATAACTGGCCAATGACTTCTGGGTCATTCCCATCTGTATTTCCTCCTTCTTGTGGTCTCTTCTTTCAATATACCACATTTGTGTGTCTCTAATAAGTAGATCACCATTGGATTTAGAGCCCAGAAGGGTAATATAAGATGATATTATTTCGAGATACTTGATTAAATCTCTTAAAATCTTTGCTTTTATAAGGTTCACACTTGAAGGTTTTTATGGGGGCAAGATTCATAGGTGTTATTCTGAGAGCCATCCTTAAGCCCATTGAAAACACTCATATTCTGAAGACTGATGGGAATATGATCTTCAAATATTCCCACATTAAGAGAACTTGCATAAAGGACACACTCTATGAACAGGAGTGGAAATACCTTAAGTAACACATCGCTTATTTTTACTATACTTGTTTCGTACACTCCTGATATTGGGGAGCTAAAAGCATTTGGGATGGCTACTATTTTTATTAAAATAAAATAAAGCAGAAAATCAATTGTGATTGCTGCTTCTATATGCTATAATTCTCACATGACCGACCCTCCTGGAAGCTTAAACTTTCCATGGCTTGTTTCTCATTCCTTGCTTTCCTTGGCAATTTGAAAACAGGGCTATTTAGATTTTTGTTCATGTTGTTAGCCAATATGTGATTTAAGGGGACATTAGAAGACTGTTTTATTTGAAGCTGTGAATGTTAAACAAATGCTTCCTCCAGCATTCTATGCTGATTTCCATCATGTCTGTTTTCATCAATTTGATTGAAATAAATGCCTGGGTTTTTCCTCAGTGTTGTCCTGGGGCATACGAATCATGGCTGCCCTAAACATTGATACCAGCATTAGCTGACGGTCAGTGACTTCCAGGTTCCAGTTATCTGATGCTGTCATGGTGTCAGTTTAAGTCTTCTCTTCCTCTTTTTAAAGGGCCAAGCCAATCAGCCCTTGTATTCAGGAAGAACACATGGTTACCAAACAAGAAGGGAGAGCATTGCACAGCCATTTGGTCTGATTTCCTGCACACGAGCAGAAAATTGCCTTGCATTGGACAGTCCACTCTTTGACTGCAAAGAGAAGAGCCATAAATAATTCAGTACTCCACCAAGCATCCTTATGTGATTGTTATTTTTATCTCTGTACAATCTCTCTGGTCATTCTGCAGGGGCTCCCCCCCCCACTACTAACTCTCTCTTCCTATCCCAGCCCAGCTTGCACCCAGGCTCCCCTTCCCTTCTTCAGGGCCAGAAGATCCCCCAGCTCTGCCTGTTTTGGGGCTGGGATGGGGTGGTGAGTGCAACCAGGCAGAGTTCCTTTGTTTCACTAAGCCTGCAGGCAGCAAGCTAGCCCTTTTGTCTA